>PVKE010000969.1:0-114779 GCA_004027555.1 Craseonycteris thonglongyai | reverse complement strand
TTATTGGGTGTGTCCATAGGTCTCTGTGTCTTTGTAACTTTCAGTTTTATATTCCACCTATAAGTGAGGTCATATTTTTCCGGATTCTTTCATTCTGACTTATTTCACTTAACAAGATGGTCTCTAGGTCCATCCATGTTGCCAGAAATGACTGTATTTCATAAAAATGTAATTTTAAAAATTACTGATTTATGGGGAAGCCAGGATGGCTCAACGGGTTAAGTGCTCACTTTGCAGCCCCAAGGATCAGGATTGAATCTCTGCCCAGCCTGTGCAGACCCATATGTTGAACTGGGGTTGTACATCCCATGTGGGAGGCCCCCAGCTTGGTTCTCATCACCCTCCCACCACCCCTTTGTTCAGCCCCTGGCTCGAGGGGGGTGTCTCCCATGCAGGAGGCCCTCAGCCCAGTTCCCACCTTGCGTGGCCCCGGGCCACCTGTGTGGAATGAAACCATGTCAAAAACTGATGGTGTACAACTGTGGAGAGTGCTCTGGGCCCTCCCCCTTCTCTCTGTCTCTGTCAAAAACAATAAAATAAATCTTTAAAAAAATTACTGATTTAGAAAATGAGGCTTTGGGTAGTAGTATGGGGCCAGAGCACTTGACCTGAATCCTGGTTCTATCACTCACTGTGCAGCTGTTAGCGAGTCACTTCCACTTTTCTGTCCTTGGTTCCCTTATTTATTAAATAAGAATAACAGCAGTATCTTCTGCTTGTTCAGGTTGTTATAAGAATTAGACAGGTTAATGTAGGTGAAATGCTTAGTAAACATGAATAAAACTTGAAAAGGTTCTGCTAAGTAAAAGATCCAGTCATAAAGGACCACATGTATGATTCCATTTATATGAAGTACACAGAACAGGCAAACGTAGAGACAGAAAGTAGATGAGTAGTTGCCTAGAGCTAAAGGGAGGCAGAGATTGGGACTGCTGGCTAGGTTACGCAGGATTTCTTTTAGGGTCATAAAATGTTCTAGAATTGATTATTGTGATAGTTGTATAACTGTGAATACACTCAAAGCCACTGAACTCTAGAGTTCAAATGGGTGAATTGCATGGTATGTGAATTATATCCTAATGAAATGGTTATACCTCCCATGCGTCCACCCCCCAAAAAAGTGCTTAGAGTAGCCTTGCATAACTGCTATATATAAGTGCTAGTTTCATAATTATTGGGGTGACATTGATTGATAACAATTACATTGTTTCCAGGTGTACAACTCTACATCACATCATTTTTGCATTGCATTATGTGCTCACCACCCAGAATCAGCTCTCTTTCCATCACCAAATATTTGATGCACCCTCCCTACTCCCCCCCTCGCCCCCAGCTCTACCACCCACCTCCCCCCTTACCTTCAGGTAATCATTATTATTATTGATTCGACACAGTGCTAAGCTTCTCTCTGACTGTCTTCATGATCTGTGGGACCCCACCAGGCAATGCTTCAAGGGGCGCCCTTTCCAGCCACTTCTACATAGCCCAAGAGTCCTCTCTCCCATAAGACTCCACAGTGCCGCCTTAGCCAGCTTTCTCCCAATTGTTTCTACATTAAAATATGTTCTAAGGGCACCCATGTCAATTTCAAGGAAGCCCAACCCCTGCCTATGGTGTGAAAGAAATAATAAAGTGCTATGTCATAGCTGGGAGGAATGCCTAAAGGTCGTTTGCCTTGCTTCTTCAGGTAGATTGGATATGAATCACCCCAGAAGGCATTTTTATATTCTTTCCTTATAAATTAAAAAAAAAAAAGTAAGAAAGTGAGTGATTTTCTTTTATTACCTCAAGAAGCATTGCTAAGAGTTTCAGTTTGAGAAGATGAACAGAATCCTGGAGATAAATGGTGGTGATGGTTGCAGAAGAATGTGAATGTACTTAATACCACTGAACTGTACCCCTAAAAGTGGTTAAAAGGGTAACGTTTATGTCATATATATTTTACTACAACAATAATAAAGAATCATTGTTATTAGACTCAGAGAAACCCAGGAGGAGTGACCTGGAGAGTTTTATCACGACATGCAAAAGCACAAATGCTGATTTTGGGGGAGGAAGAAGGTACTCACTCAGTCTCTGAAGGCAGCTCAGACTTGGGCAGAGGCTCACCTGGGGTGCTGGGGTCAGCGGGTGAAGGCTGCTCCTCCCTCTGAGGCTCCCTGCTCAGTGGAGACTCTTCCACTGGGGGTCCGTGGCCCGTTCCTTGGGCTTGCTTATTGCCCCGGATGTTGTACATCGTGTTTCTGAAGGAAAACAGAGGAGCATGAGGCTGACAGCCCTGCCATTCTGTCCCTCTGCTTGCCCCACTGCCAATGCTAGTACTCAGGCTGCATCCATAAGCCCCAGCCACGCCCTGATCTGTCTGTCAAGACTCAAGGCACCTGGCCTGATACACCCCCAGCCACTCCTGAATCTCTCGCTCTTCTTTCCATTTGTTCATCATACTTATCACCTTCCTCACACGACATTGCTTAAAACAATGTAAGCTTGACTCCGCTGCCCCCCACCTGCTGCTGGAATATAAGCTCTATGACGGCAGGAATATTTGTCTGTTTTGTTTACTGAAGCACTTTGAGTGCCTAGAACAGTGCCTAAAATATAGAGGGCCCTTACTACATATGTGTTGAATGAATGTTGAATGGACTCGGCAGACTAACTTTTCTGAAACCTTCATCTGGTCTTATAACAAACTACCTGGCTCAAAAAATCATTATATTCATTTCAGGTATTCAAGATATTTATTCAATCTATGTATATATTGTGAAATGATCACCACAATTAGTTAACATCCATTGCCATATATAGTTACAATGTGTGTGTGTGTGTGTGTGTGTGTGTGAGAGAGAGAGAGAGAGAGAGAGAGAGAGAGAGAGAGAGAGTGAGAGATCAAGGGATCAACTGGTGAGACCCAAAACCTAGAGTCTTGATTGCATGGGAAGGAAGAAAATAAGGTTTTGGATCCATACAAAGTGTAGAGTTGAAATTAAAATTTTATATAAACCCATACGCTCTCCGCAGAGGTGAATTAGAAAAAAATATGCCTGCTGGTAAATAACACTAGGAAACTTAAAAGTTTCTGGTTGTGTACCAAAAATTTTTGTAATATCTTTGTTTGAATTTGGTATCATGGTAACATTGGCTTTGTAAAATGAATTGGGAAGTATTACTTCCTCTTCTTTTTTTTGGGGGGGGGGAAGAGTTTGTGAAGAATTGGTATTAATTTTTCTTTATACGTTTGGTAGAATTCATCAGTGAAGTTATCTAGTCCTAGATTGTTTGTGTTGAGTGTGTGTATGTATGAGTAGTTTTTTGATTCCTAATTCAATCTTTTACATGTATAGTTCTACTCATTTCTCTATTTCTTGTTGAGTCAGTTTCAATAATTTGAATCTTTCTAGGAATCTCAAAATAATTTGAATCTTGCTAGGAATTTGTCCATTTCTAGGATTCTTGAATATAACTGGAATCTTTCTCAAAATTTGAATATAATTTTAATATTTCTAGGAATTTGTCCATTTCACCTAAGTTATCTAATTTGTTGACATATAATTGCTCAGAGTATTCCCTTATAATCCTTATTATTTCTATAAGGTTGGTAGTGCTGTCCCCTCTTTTGTTCTTGACTTTAGTAATTGAGTCTTATGTTTTTTCTTGGTCTGTCTAGGTAAAGGTTGTTCATTTTGTTGATTTTTTTTCAAAGAACCATCATTTGATTTGAAACTTTATTTATTTATTAAAATTAGTTTAGGTATGTTTTTTTTTCTTTAAGATTTATTTTATTGTTTGAGAGAAGGTGAGAGAGAGAAGTGGGGAGGGTCCAGAGCAGTCTCCATAGTTGTACATCACTAGTTTCATTCCACATAGGTGGATGTGGGGCCACAAAGGGCAGGAACAAAACTGGGGGCCTCCCATATGGGAGGTGAGAACCTTCATGGCCCGCTTGGCAGCTACCAGTTGCACCTCAGTTCAGCACATGGGTCTGCATGAGCCAGGGCTGGGATTTGATCCCTGGACCTCACAGTTGCAAGGCAAGAGCTCATTGTTGAGCTATCCTGGTATTCCCAGAAACTTACCTTTAAAACACAGGACTCTCAATACCTGACCTTGAAATTTGGTCTCTGACTCCTTTTGCTCTGTTGTTCTTAAGGTCCTATTATAAGGAGGTCCTAATTCCTTGGGCTAGTCACTTTCTCTTCCTAGTTTGTACTTTCCCTATCCAAAAATAAAAGGGTGGTGGTCATATTACACAGACTAATGAGGGGCACTATTTACTGAGTATCACTTTGTGCTGGGTCCTGTGCTATGCCCCATTACATGTATCTCACAAACCTCAAGCCACATGGCTTGGAGAGGACCCAGGGACACATCCCTAACAGCCAGAGGAACTGGTTGGGTGAGGTCACGTGACCGCCATTGCTGCCTTGCACAGAAACACAGCTTCCCCAACATCTCCAGGAGCTCCCAAGTAGTCATTCTTGGGGTGTGGGAGGGCATAGAAACGCCAACTTCAGGGCAGTGAAGGACTTTCTAAGCCCCAGCTCATATCTCGTTTGGGAAATGGGAGCTCACTAAGTACAAACACAGCTCAGGTGGCCACTACCCAGCCAAGCTATTGTGCTTGGAAAAGGCATCTCCATTTCATAAATTTATTGACTTGGCTTGGAGCAGTTCATAGATCACACTTTCTGTGTAGGTGTAGCTACAGGTCTGAAAGGCCTGGTCAGCATGAAGGTAGCAGTCATAAAGACTTGTTCTAGAAGGAAAAGCTTGGGCAAGCCGTTTATCCTCTCTGAGCCTGGGTTTCCTCATCTGCAATGGGGATGATGAACCTATCAACAATGACTGGGCCCTTCCCCAGGCCAGGCTCTAAGCTAACCATCAGTAATTCAACTCATTTAATCCTCACACACATGCATTCAATGTATTTAACCCTCATAACAGCATTTTTACCCCCTCCACTGTACACACAGGAGGACTAAGGTTTAGAAAGGGTAAGTAAAGAAAGCCACAGAGCTGGTAAGTGGTGGGGCTGAGCGTCAGACCTGGATTCCTGACACCATAACTTGAGAACTTAACTGTTACGATACCACTTCACAGGGTTGTCCAGACAACTCAATGAGTAGGAAGCATGCAGTACAGTGCTATGGAAGTTCCCTACTCCTTTCTCCAGAATATAAGCTGGGCTCATGGCAGAACCAACTGCAAGCACCAAGATTAGCCAGGGCACGGGAATGCAGGAGACAAGGTCACCCTGATCTTACCAGGGCTCTCAGTCACCAGGGGCACTCACAATGTTGTCTTGCATTTTTTGTGGGTTTTTTGTCTGAAACTTCCTTCCTTTCTTGGTCTCTGCATAGTGTCTGTTGCATTTCTGCTGTTGGTGACCTTCATCAGGATGACCCTGGCTTCATCTTGGTGAGTCTACCCTGGATACAGTATGCACTGGCTGGCTGGCTGGACTTCTCAGGCCCCCTCTTCCTTCCAGTGGGTTCCCAATATACCCTGTTCCCTCCTGCTCCTCCCAAGGACAGATCCCCAACAGGGTACCCTCCTTATCCACTCACACTGTGGGGCTTGACCATGCCCCATATACCCCAACTCTCTCTCTAGCTCAGATCTCACTCCTGAATTCTAGGCCCCTCCATCCAATTCCTGTTGAGCAGTTCTACCTACAGTAGGCCTGATAGGACACTCATTGTCTTTTCCCTAAAACCTGCTTCTGTCCTGGGAACAGCATTACTAGCCTCCGAGTTACCCAAGTAAAGTCAAATAGGAAAGCTGACACAGGGAAATGCTAGGCCTGAGTCACACAGAGCCAGGGGTCTCTAATCCAAGTCCCGTAAACAATCTACTCTGCTTTCTAACAGGTCCTTTATCTGAAGTCCACACAGAAAATAAGCACCCAGACAGGATCAGTACTGAGTACAGTTTGAATTCCAAGAAGGTTCCATTCCTTCAATAAGAGCAATAATAGTAGCCCCAGATAATATGTATTGCTCACCCATGACCAAGCACAGTTTTAAAGCAGTTCCCATGCATTAACCCATCTAATGCCTGCACTAATCTTGTAAGGCAAGCGCTATTGTATTTTACATATTACTAACAATTCAAGTGAAACTTA
Organism: Craseonycteris thonglongyai; assembly: GCA_004027555.1. NCBI lineage: Eukaryota > Metazoa > Chordata > Mammalia > Chiroptera > Craseonycteridae > Craseonycteris > Craseonycteris thonglongyai. Next base: position 108,658 of record PVKE010000969.1, on the reverse strand, counting down.
GAGAAATCATGCAACTTGCCAAGGACAGCACAGCCCAGGACTGGTGGAGCCAGGGTACAAGCCCGGGCAGTTCTACTCCAAGGCGCAGGCCACATCCCTACCTTCATAGAAACTGTTTCAGACAAAGCTTGCCAATAGGAAATTGTATATGTAATACATCAGCAAAATGCAAAAGTAGCTGAAATAGGATCAGTGTACAATAAAATACATGTTAAAAGTGAATAATTTGATGCAACTGACATATGCAGACATTTGTGAAGCCATTACCACATTACATTCAGTATGATCTCAATTATGCATGTATGTGTGTAGAAAATGTGGAAGAAAGCCATACACTAAACACTAAGAACTCTGGTCTGGGTGATAGAATTACGGGTAATTTTAAGTATATACCTTTCTAGATGTTTCTAATGTTCTACAAAGAACATGCACTACTTTTAAAATCAGAACACGAAATGTAATACTTAAAGCAATGCACTAAAATAAAGCCCCGAGCCCGCCCCCCCAGCCCACCTCCCTGTAGGGAAGTCCCGTTAGATCACTGTACGCTCTGAAGAAGGGGATGCTTGCAGCTGGCTGGCCCCGCCGCCCCACGGGCACTCACTGTATTTCGGTTCCCAGGTGCTTGAGGGAAATATTCTGAAGGGCCAAGGGCGTGGCAGGGGCTGGCTGCAAGGCAGCTGCCTCACCCACGAGTCCAGTGGGCGTCTTCACCGGGCTAAGGAACTCCTCCAGCGTGGCCTCCTCTTGCTCTGGGAAGCAACAACAAAAAAAAGGTGTGTGTTGGGGGGAACCATCTACCAGGGTCACTGCCCTTGGAAAGACAAGACAGGTGGGTGCTAGGGGCTCACTCAGCTCCCACTGGGAGCAGGCAGGAGTCAGGGAGCTGCAGAAGCAGCCTTCCTTGGGGGCTAACAGCAGCCAGAGAGGCAGGCGGTTCACTGAATGTTCTGTAACCAGTAAAATGATACATTTTCTTGGAAACAGAACTTCCTGGAAACTCTCTAAAAATATGCAGAACTGCAAATATTTCTACACCTGAGAATGAACCTAGAGAAGTTGTCTGAACTGCAGACAAAGCTGTGAGCCCAGAGGCTCCTTCTGGCACAGTTTAACCTAGAACTGGAAATAACATAAAAATCCGGACAACGGTTAAGTAAATACTTCAAACAATGGAATTTTACTCAACCGTTTAAAATTATGCTAATAAACAATGCTGAAGAACTTGGGGGAGTGTGCATGAAATATATATATATAATGTTAGGTGAAAAAAGCCAGACAAAAATACTGGAATTATCATATGATCTTAATTGTGTAGGGAAAATCTCAAAGCAATACACTCTGCAATCTCAACAGTAGTCAGAAGCCCGTGAGGGGATTAGAAGTGAGCTGGCTACTCTCATTACAGTTTTCTATTTTTTCCCAAAGTTTTCTACAGCAAACATGTGTTACTTTTATAAACAGAAAATTAACACACAAGTATACGCATCAAAAGCATATGTTAATAAAGAGACATTACGATATAGTAGGGGCATCTACCCTGAGATTCCCAAGTAGGGCTGGGGACTGTGACATAATAGTCGAAGGCATAGGAAGCTCCCAGCTTCGGGAGCATGCAGGAAGTACACATTTTGGGAAGAACAGCATGTGGAAGGCCAGACAAAGAGCAGGGAGTTCTGGGAGGTGAAGGCAGATTCCTTTCAAATCAAGTCAGGGAAGACTTTCTGGAGGAAGGGCACAGGTGCTGGGCCTGAGGGGCTGGAGATGACCTACAGAAGGAGGGAGAAAAGATTCCGCTGTGTGTCCAGGTCAGGTAGCAGCAGGGGCTTCCAGAGCCAGAGTGGAGGATGCCTGGAGGGACCCAGAGCACCAAGGGCTGGAAAGGACAAATGGGAGAGGGGTGCCTAGAAGGAATCTCATTTGGCTGGACTGGCAGAGTCCCCTGGAGATTTCAGCAGGAGCGCGAGGAACTCCGCTGATTAGAAAGGGCGGCAGCTGCGGACCTGGAAGAGCTGAGGCCATACCATGCTTCTGCTAGAAGGGCACTGTGACCAGGATAAAGACCACTTGCTCTCTTCTGACCTCAGGTTCCAGATTTTTAAAACTGGAAGGACACTCTCCACCCTGCCTCCTTCAGAGTTAAAGCATGTGAAAATGTTTAGAAAACCATACAGCTCCATACTGTGGACTCACATTTTTCAAAATAGTCTTTAATCCAGACTTTGAGCTGATTCAAAATAATTAAGATTTTCTTGTTTATTAGTACTTTAACCATCTTTATTCTCCCTCATTCAGAACAAACAAAATTATAATTTGTCTAAGATTTTAATGTCTTGGCAAGTACTTCCCTAATAGCCAATATCTGTTTTTCTTTAACTTCCACCAGTGGCTCTAGATGTACTCTGAGGACACAAAGAACTAAGTTGGTTTCACCAATGAGGAAACAGCAGTTCAGAGAGGGTGAATTTTGTGGCCCAGGTCACACAGTTGCTAGCAGAGCCATGGACTCAACATAGTCCCTCATTTCTCCTAGTTACAGCAGCCTTTCTGACAAGCAGACAGTTCCAAGAAGGGAGGGGGTGCCCAGAAAGGCTCAAGTTCCCAGTGCAAAGGGGGTGCCCAAAGGATGGGCGGGTGGCACATCACGGTGATGCTACTGTGACAGTTAGCACTTCCTGTAGGAAACAGACTTGACCCAAGGCTCTGGTCTAGGTTCCTCTCTAGCCTAGAGAAATGTCGTCAGTGAGGTGACAACACAAAGAATTTTCTCAGCATTTACTTGTAATTCTCCTTTTGCCTGAGTCCTAGAGGCTGCCCCATCAGCAGTAAGAAGTCACTACCTAATGAACAGGCCCCAGGCCAGCAGGTCACTGCTTCCCTAAGGGCTCCGGACACACGGCCAGTGCCTCCTCAGCTTAAGAGGGGTATGCGTCTGCAGATGAGGATGCAGATTTCAGCACTGACATTTTCTTGCTGTATGACCTTGGACAGGTCCCTTGGCCTCTTAGAGACTGTTTCTTCTTCTGTAAAATGGAAATAAAGGTAACTGCCTCATATGATTGTTGTGAGGATCAGACATAATATGCAATAAAGTGTTATAACAGTGTCAGCAAATGGTATGCATGTTTTTATGCTGATGTACATTTATGCAAATGCTTTGTAAAATGTGTCTTACTTTTGCAACACATCATTTTCAATCTGTTGGCCTCCCCTTGATCTTTCTTGGCTCTGTGGAGACCAATGCTTAGGTAAAGTATAATATAAAGGCGTAAAAGCTTAAAAGCTGTAAAGACCATGCCTTGCAGATGCTCAAGAGCAGTCATGAGACACTTTTCACAAATTGAAGAGTCTGTGACTCAAAGTCAGATGTGAGTCAGTAGGTTTTCAGTGCCCTGGCAGTGAGCCTGTTTCTTCTTAGGAAGGGTGGAGACAGGAAGTGGGGCAGCCCGCTCCAGCCAGCCAATCCAGGGCCTTCCAGCTTGCTCAAGACTCCAACAATTCTTTCTGGGCAGGCTGGGGAAGGTTTCACCAGGGCCCTGGCTTCTGGAGGGTGAAGTCTTGCTACAGGATAAGTAAGGCTTCAGAGGACTAGCCCATTTTCCTGCTTTCTGTGTCTCTCTGTGTTCTCCTCAGGAGACAGGCACCCTGGTCATCATAGCAACCCCTCTCCTGCCCCCCATGCTCATGCAGGGGCTGGCTCAGAAGAGCCCTCCCACCCTACCCCAACCCAGAGTGCTGAACCAAAGCCACAGAATTCAACAACTTGGAAGCAGAAAGACCTGTTAGATCTCAAAGCTACTCTTTTGATAACCTGGTTCTTCCAATTTCAAGTCAGGGAGCCTCTCTTTGTTTCTAGTCTGAGGCCAATCTGGCGATTGTGTCAGCTCAGGCTGCAGTTTCCCGCACAACCAGGGCTGTTTGGCTCTCTGGCAGGAGGGGAATCGAGGATGAAGTAGAAGTACAGAAGGAATAACAAACAAACCCTCCCCAAAGAAAGCCCCTAGAAGAAGCACAAAACACCCAGAAGTTTCTCTGGAGAAATTACTGATGATTATTAACAATGAAAAGGAGCAGTTATTATAACAGAAACAGTGTACATGTATACATATATTAATAACAATATCGTTATTAATGCTGCATGCATTAAGCACTTATTATGTGCCTGGCATTATGCTAAGGGCTTTACATTCCTTTCCCCACTTAATTATAAAATGCAATGTATTTGTTCACACGTTCACTCAACGAATACCCAATATGCCAGGCAGGACACCAGGTACAGGGGACAGGGCCCCTTGAGGGCTGGGGAAGCAACTAACAAGGACACTGTAGTTAGAACACGTGACAGTCCTCAAGAATCATCTGAAAGTGTGGAGGGCTCATGCAGAGTCCAGCTGGCAAAATCCTGGGAGGCTCCCAAGAGGGAGCTGGCAAGAGGACAATAAACAGGGACTTGCCAGGCAGAGAAGAGAGCAGACACCTGGGGCGCTGCTGAAGTGCAAAGCCCACGGCAGACACTGGGCGAGCAGGCAGAGGTGACACCAGGACAGCTGGGACAGGGACTGGCACCTACGGGTGCCCACAGAAGCAGGTGGGGTTTGGGCTTTCACTTTGTAAAGCTCACTCTGGCTGCGGTGAGGAGGATGGTCGGAGAGGGGAGGCTGTGATGTGGAGACACCAGAGAGGAGGCTGCTGTGATTTTCCAGCTAAGAGCTGAGGCCTGGCCCAAGGTAACAACAGGGTGGGGGCCTAGGTATGACATGTAGGCCAGAGGGAGATATGCCAGCACCGGTGGCTGACTGGACAGGCTAAGTGAGATCTAGGAAGGCAGCTCCTGGTTACTGGAGCAACTGGGTCAATGGGGGGATTTACTGAGGAAACAGAAACTGGGGGCAGGGGGAGAAGGGTTAAGGGAAGATGAGCTCAGTTTGGGACAAGTAAAATATCCAGGTACCGGGTCTAGGAGGCACTTGGCCGCAAACCCTGCCCTCACGCATTTGGCTTCCCTGTTAACTGAGGATGAAGCAGCAATGACTGTATTTTCTCATCAACCTTCCTCACAGCAACTCCAAAAGTTTCTTTTCTTGAGACCTGCCCATAATAGTCATCATAACAGTAGCTGACATTTACTGAGCTCTGACAATGTGCAGGCATTGTTCCAACCACTTCAGGTATACAGATTCAAAGTATCCTCATCATAAACCTAAGAAGTAGGTGTAATTTATTGATCTCACTTACCAGGAGAGGAAACTGAAGCTCAGAAAGGTTAAGTAGCTTGCTAAGACCACACAAGATTAGGATTTGAAGCCAGGCAGCCTAGCCTCAGAGCCCAGGGCCATATGCTCAGGGCTATACTGCTGCCCTGGCTGGTCCGGAGTCATATCCCTGGCTCTCTGCTCCTTTAGCAGAGGGCTCCTCCCATTCACTCCCAACCAGAGGGGAAAGGCTTGGTCACCAAGCGCCCTGGGTGTGTGGGCAGGAGGCAGGCCTGTCGGTACCTAGCTCGAGGTGCAAGGCGGGCCCCTTCCCAGCCAGGGCAGCGTCAGGGGCAGCAGGCGGGCTGTTGTGGAGCTCCCAGCGCTTCATCTGCAGCTGCTGCAGCCAGTACAGCATCACTTGCTTGGTGGCAGCCTGAGAAGCACAAGGGTTAGTTGGCAAGGCACTGTGCCCACAGGGTGGCATTGGGTGCGAGATTCGGGAGGGCCTGGGAGGCTTGGTAACTCTCTCCTTCCCAGAAAAAAAAAAATTGTCACTGTGGATGGGTGCCCACCTCAGAAACACCACATGCTTCTTGGCCACAGAAGATAATCAGGCTCTGGTCTCCCATTCAGAGAGGCCCCTTAACCATCTGGCCTCAGTTTCCTCATCTGTACTATGGTGATGACAACACTCCTTTCACAGGGTAGTTGGTCCTGAGGAAGAAATGAGGTAAGGAAGGAAGGGTGCTCAGCATAGTACCTAACAACAATAGGTTCTCAACATGTGCTACTGGGGAAAGGAATTTGGAGGTGTTAAGGGAGGGTGAGAACCTTAGAATTCTGAGCTGGGTGGGGCCTTGGTATCATCACCATCTTCCTGTGCAACATCACAATGTCATAGCTGACTTTTTGTGGAAGGGGGTGACTCCTTCCTGGTTGGGGATGCACTGAAATCATGCATATGACTGGGGACTGGAAGCCATAAGCACACTACAGTGACCAAGTGGCACCCTCCAGGCACCTCAACCAGTTAATGACGGATGCTGGTCATTAGTCTCCCAGCATTGGATAGTCCAAATCCCTATCCTCACATCTATTACATTACCAGATCCTATGCTCTGATCCTCCAGGAGGCAGGAAGGGTGATCAGTCCTTTCTACAGATGGACTCCGATGTCGCCAGGCAGGTAGCGTTAGATCTGGTCCCAGAACCTGGGTCTCCCACTTTCTGCCCCGGGATTTGTTATAATTTAGGGCCAGGAAATGTGGCTTCCATAGAGAAGGTCTGGGATCAACTGGGCACAGAAGCTGGACTGCTCGTTGGGAGAGGATGGTGAGCCTCCCAGAGCTATTCACAGTCAAGGCCATGTGAGAAGAGCAACAGGCTACAGTCAACCAGGGCAGGCTCCCCCTCTCAAGAGGCCCTCAGATGAGGCGTGTCTGAGGCCAGGGGGCTCCATGACAGAGGTCCTCGGCTTGTCATGGAGGTATCAAATGAGATCAATTGATGCCCACTAGTCTTCTCTATCTATACATTTTCCGAGAGATTTCAGCCCCTCCCAGGGCTTCACTATGACCTTGTTCTGACAAACTCGAGCCAATACTCAAATATCCCATTTTATTAATTTATTGAGCACCTACTATATGTGTCAGGGACTGTGGCAGGCACTGGGGATACTGTGGATACATATGGCCTCTATCCTCTTAGAACTTAAAGAGTCTACTGAGGGGGACATACACTTGGATGTTCTGCAGTCTCCTCATCCTGGGTTCCCTCCTGTCAGTGGCTGGACCAATCAGGCAGTTGGCCACTTACAGGAGCCATCCCTGATTCCACCTCACATTCTTCATGCCTTATACCCCTGGCCACCCCATCTGTCTCACTCTCCACTGTTGCAGCTCTAGCTCAGCCATCATTTGCTCCTGATCACCTCCTGCTGGACTCCTGACCATCAGCCTTACCTTCTCCTAATTTGTTCTCTACCCAATAGAGAGCTTGCGAAACATCCTTTCCTCACAGTGCTTTCCTTGTTTAAAGCTCTTGGACCGTTTCCCACAGCCCACAGGACACAGTCCAAGCTTCCTGGCAGGGAAGATCTGAATTGGTCCCATATCCCAGTGCCTGGCACAGAGTCAGGCACACACACAGATCAATGAAATAGTAAAAGACACGTGTTGGAGAACCTGTAGACAGCATTTACCTGTGACAGGTGGCACATGACCAGCAGACCACATAACCACTAAAATGTGTGCCTTCCCTGGTCCAGAATTCCTGGTTTTCATTATTTTAGCTGACCTTCCCACCCTGGTCATCAGCCAGACCCAGCAAGTAAAGGGGAACTGAAACTGTTGACTGCATTCAGGGGCTGCAATAGATGCCCAATTGGCTAGAGGTAAGTGTGGAAGGGTGAGAAGATAGGGAGGGTGGAGAAGGCAGTCTATATAGCACATTCTTCCCTGATGAGTATGAATTCTAGAACTCAGCCCAGCTCTGTCTTTCTAATTACGTTCTAGGGCACCTCCTCTGGGCATGAACATTCTGTCCTTGGTTCCATCACCATGTACGTTCATTCAACAAACATTTATTGAGCACCTACTCAAATCCAGGCTACATTTTAGGTGCTGGGAATAATTCACAATTTGTAGGTTCATGTGATGTGCCAGACACTTGCACATCTTGCTTTACATCTCATGAACAATCTATTATAGATCTGAGAGGTTAAGTAACTTGCCCAGGGTCACAACAATAATAAGTAGCTGATGTAGAATTTGAATCTAATCCTGTTTGATTTCAAAGCACATGACTTTTCCACTGTTTCCGGCTTTCTCAATTAAACATGAAGATTAAACAAAACCTACTGATGGGAAAACAGGTTTAGACATGCCTCAATGAACAATCTAGGTTGATCAGTGAAACCTAAATGTTTACCTCCCAATCCCTGCCAATGTTTCCTTGGCATTCATTACCACTGTCCTTTTTTAAAAATTTTTATGTATTTATTTATTTTTTCAAGAGGTGAGAGAGAGAAGGGGGGTGGGCCCAAAGCAGTCTCCATAGTTGTATATCATTGGTTGTGACATGGTTCCATTCCACACAGGTGGATGGGGGGCTGTGCAGAGTGGGAACAGAACCGGGGGCCTCCCACACGGGAGGGGAGAACCTTCACCGCTGGGCTACCTGAGCGGTTACCAGTTGTGCCTCAGTTTAGCATATGGGGCCGGGAATCAAACCCTGGACCTCACAATTGGGAGGGAAGCGCTCAACTGCTGAGCTATCCTGGTGTACCCCCGCCCTCCCGTCGCCCCCGCCCGCACCCCGCTGGCCTTTTAAAGCATGAAGAAAACTGATTCAGAACACAGGCCTTGAGAGAGGATTGCTAAGCTCATGTCATGATTCAACTTCAGCTCCAATATGGAAGTTAAGGTAACTGCCTTGTTAGGCACACCCCAAAATAAAATTTGGGAAAAAGTAAAGAGAAAAAAAAAGGAAAAAGTGAAAAATAAAAGTGAAAGTTTTGACACAGTACTGAGAGATATAGAAAGACTACAGGGCTACACCACTCTTTAGATGGGTCAGCCACTTCATCTCAGACTCCGGTTCTCGATGTGTACTATGGGTCCTCCATTCTTGCCCTTGTGTGGGAACCCAATGAAGAAATGGGTGTGAATGTGCTCTGGAAAGCGCAAAACCCTGGGCACCCAGGGTTTATTGGGTGTACAGGACCTATGATCATTGTTGCAGTAAAAATACTGTGAGCATCCATCCGCGCCCAGCCGTGCCCTGGGCACTCATCCAGGCTAAAAGCCAAAAGTCTCCACTCACCTTCAGGGTAATAACCCGGCTGGGAGTCTTGATTTCGAAAGTTCCCTCCTCGGCGTCCGCCTTGCAGTCGAAGACTGCAGTGGACAGGTCGATGCTGTCCAAGGGATTGGCATCCTGCGCGGTCCGCGAATAATACAGGTGACATTTCTTCTCATCATAGAAGAACCAGCGGGATTTCCAGCTCTTGATGGGCCCCTTGCCGCCAAACTTACTTAGGTATCCACAGAGTTTCTTGGGAGCCGTCTCCAGGGGTCGGACACAACCCTCTGACTCCTGGGGAGCCAACACCTCGGACGCCCTGGCGGAGCCGGCAGGCCCTTCGGACCCGGGGGCCGAGGAGCTAGACTCCAGGGGCTTCTCTTGGGTGCCCTCCATTGCCGCTTTCACCGCGGAGGGACTGGAATTGCAGGAGACTCAGAAGGAATATCTTCGAAGGGGGAAATGTAGGCGCGGGGACGGGGCCAGTTGTCACCCACCTCCAGGAGCCCACACTGGGATGCCGCTGGCTGGGGTGTGTACGCCTCATTGAACGAGAACCCAGTGGGGATAGCCACGCCCCTCCCGCCCCCTCGGCGGCCCGGCCCTGCGGGTCAACGCGCTCTCGGCCGTCTCCTCATGTCCCGCCCACTTCCGGCTTTTTCTCCGCGCCAGTCGGCCATCTTTACTGAGGGCAAGCGAGGGCCGTGGGACCGTCCTCAGGTTTAAGGCGAGTGTCCCTGACTTCGGTTAACCAGCCGGAGAGAAGCGAGAGGAGACGCTTGCCATTTACTATACTGGCCTGGTAGCTCGCATAACGAGTGGCAGGACAGTGCCTTTTCACGCTGTATGGGCGGGCCGTCGCCTTTTCGCCCCAGGTGCTGCGCGAGTCACTGTCGGACTCCGCATCGCGTGGCCATTGGCTAGCGACCCGCCGGGCTCGATGGCGCCGCTTCCGGCGCCCCTCTGCACGCGCGGTGGGCTCGGCCCGCTCTCACTCGCTCCGCCGCTTTCGTTCAGCTCCCCGGGTGCTCTCAGTTGACCGCGGCGGCTTCCCTCGCCTCTGCTCCAGCTCCCGCGCCTTTTAGCGTCGGTTGCCTGCTACAGAGCGCCCAGGCCCGGCTGCTGCGCCGCTGGAATCCGGTGCCGCGCTGTGGGCGGCGTTGGCTCAGTAAATGTAAACTAATAAATGTACTTAGACCGTAACTCGTTCTACGTCCTGCCTCATTCTATTCTTGCCCTTAACTTTCTCACCTCACCTCCTGTCTAAGGCACATCCATCCCCTCAAGTGAGCTGTGCAGCCAGCCCATCTCTCTCCACTTACAAGGTCACTACTGTTCTCTAGCCCTTTCATGGCCCCTTTGTGCCCTTGAGCTTACAAATATGTTTATCACAGCATTACTGATTATTAAAAAAAAAAAAAGCAATATAAGTGTCCAAAAGTCTGAAATTGGTTAAGTAAATAAATTCCTTTTGCAGAAGGATATGGGATAATACGGAAAATATTAGCTTTAAAAAGCAAGCCACAAAACTTTGCAAAACTTAGTGTTTGGTTAAAAAAAAAAGTGTGTCTGAAAGTAAGGGTGGAAATTGTATCTGACCTAGATTTCTATATCAAGTCAAACTGTCAATAGGGTATAATAAAGACATTTTCAGAATTACAAGTTCTCAATAAATGGGGGAATAAAGGGTGGAAACATGATGTATAATATTGGTAGCATTTTCTCTAGGTGGTGGAAGTAAGGGTAAGTTTTTTTTTGTTTTTTACTTTTCTGTATTTTCCACAGTTAAAACAATATACAGCTTAAGTTGTTATTTAAATACATTGCTCCACAATTGAATATAATTTCTTCAATAATGGAGAGAATATAAACCTTTTATCTAAACTCTACTATTGAAAGCAAGAGAGTCACATACAAAAAGGTTAAGGAGCTTTCTTAGAGAAAGCAATACATAGCATCCAACTCTACCATTGTAGATTAAGGACACAGGCAAACACTATCATTCTCATGGTAAAGAATTGGAAGGAATAATGCAAGTTTCTCAACTTTTCCACTCTTACAGGCTGAATTGTCCCCGCCCCGCCCCCAAACCCATAGGTTGAAGCCCTAACTTCTAGTACCTCAGAAGGTGTTAAAGCCTCTAAAAAGGTAATTAAGGTAAAATAGGGTCATTAGGCTGGTTCCTATTTCAATCTGACTGGTGTCCTTATAAGAAGAGTAGATTAAAACACAGAACAGAGATTATGTGATGACTCAGGGAGAACAGGACCATCAACCAACCAAGGAGAGAGGCCTCGAAGAAACCAGCCCTGTAGACACTTTCATCCTGAATTTCTAGCATCTAGAATTATAAGTAAATAAATTTCTGTTGGTTAAGCCACCCAATCTGTCCTTTGTTATGGCAGACCTAGCAAACTAATACACACTCCTGGCAACAGAGTGAGCTTCAGAAACCCACCCAATGCACGGCCACATGTGGGTTAGAGCACCCATGAAAATTCCCTGAAGCTCTATTGTACATAAATAAATACAAATTCATATCAGTTTCATATAAGATATTTTACACTAATTTCCAAAAAACAGAATAGTCAAATCCTACTAATCCCAATGGCCTCCACTCTGAGGAAATGCAGGTGGGGCAGGGGGTACAGTCCTCAGTTGGGGTGGTGAATGTCAGAAAACTTGGCCACTGGAATTTGCACTGGCTGATTACAGCCTTTCTGGGATTTGGTTTCCTCTTTTGTACTATATGGATTACAATTCCCACCCAGGTCATCCGCTGAATGTGTGTGAAGACCAAAGGTAACGATGGAAAATTTTCAGGTTGGTATTCTTAATCTGCAGTAATACCAACATGCTCAGGGTTGTTCCAGAAAATGAAGAGGAGGGAAAAAAAAAATTTGGGTTTTAGGTTTAGGGACATTAGAAACTTCGGTTGATTTAGATGCATTAATTGCTGTACAGTATATCCTAATGGATACACTTCTGGTACCGGTAATTACATCTAAATGTAGTCAACATCCCTCCCCACCTCCCCCCTCCTCCTTGGAGGATAGTGTTTGCTGCAAAAAAAGAGGTTGTCAGAAAGCGACACCTTGTGGCCACCGTGGTGTACTGCCCTTGGAAATATCGGGTGTTACCAAGCTCAAAAAGTCAATGGGCTTAAAAAAAGGCACCAAGCAGTATCTGCCCCCCACCCCCAACATATCCCAAACTGGTGGGTAAATAATGTGACATCCTTAAAAGCAACATTTTAATGTATTCCTACACCCATTTACTTAGTGAAAGCAAGAGAATTGGACTTTCTATGAACAAAATCATGTATTTCTTTGTATTCAACATACATGCACTAATGGAACATTACACTTTAAGTTATTTGGAGCTGTCTTCCATGTAGAATTGTTTCCTTCTCATTGTGGGGTAATTTTAGTTCTCTTATTAAGGAAGGAGTACAGTCATTGAAAATATTATATGTTTTAAAAATTTTAAGCTTTCTGGTCAGCAAAACATCATCATATACTTTCTAATGTATCTATTTTTGAGTAATATCATTTTCATTTCATAATAAGCCCAAAGAATTCATGTTGATTTAACATATGACTTTCAAATACATAATTTTAAAAGTAGGTTCATTAAAACCCACAAGTCATTTGCAAATAGGGTTCTCATGGGTAATTTTCTATAGAATACTGAATCCGGCAAACGGAGAAACAATGTTTAATTTTGCATGTATAATATAACTTGACCTTGGAGGTCAAAATAGGCTCCCCAGCCACCTGGCAGGGTCATTGTAACGACTGTTCACCCCGTAAGTCAAAGTTTGCATGACTAAACATAATTGAAATTCAGTTTCACACGCCAAGCACAAGTTTTATAGCATTAGTTATAAAATCTTGAAAGAAGTGACCTGATGCTGCAAACATTGAACACTGCTCTGTCTTATATTCTATTTCAAATTTGAAATGTAAACCAGATTTTTCAAAAGGCACTTTAGTTTCAGGGAAACTAGCTTTTAAAATTATTTTATATTTTAAACAATCAGATAACACAGGGGAATGTATTAAATTTAATTTTCACAAATTTATTAGCCAGAGAAATGAAAAACTGGACTTCTGTGTTTTGTGTTCTTGGTATGCTTGGCAAGAAATATAGCAACATCATTTAATGGGCCTGAAGATAAAATGCCCATGGGAAAATCAGCATCAAATCTTGGTGTTACCTTCATCACTTCTAATCTAGTATCTCTGTAGTTAGATGGGATTTGAATTCTGGCTCCATATGTTAATCACTCTAATGTTCACAATCACTTGGACAAGTTACTTAACCTCTCTGAGTTTCTTCATTTGTATAACTGAGGATAATCATAATACCTACGGTGTAGTGTTATTACATGATTATGTGAGATAAGCTATGCAAAGTGCTTACACAGTATCTGGCCCATAGAGAGCACTTAATAAGTGTAAGCTACTAGTATTAGTATGAGTTTTAGGAACTGCAGGTTCTCTGAGCTAGTAGGGACCACCTAACTTCATTGGACACAGGTCATTGTTCCCACCTTCTAATTTTTATTCAAGAGTCTATAACTAAAAGTTGTAAAACATGTGCTTGATGTGTGATTACCTTTGGTGGGGATGGGTAGTGGGGAAGATGATGTGAGGATTCTCCCTATTGGGGATGGGGGCAGGTATTGTAGCAAGAAACTGGGAGAGAAGAGGGTTAAGCTTGGGGGTTTTTGACACTACCTTGAACTTAGAATTTTCCCTCCCTACCTTCCTCCTTCATTCCTTCCCTCCCTGCCATATCTTTTTTTTTTTTTTTCAGTTTCATCAATTTATATAATCTCTTGTCTCATGGAAACCAAGTTTTACTAGTTTTTCTTGAGACTATAGCGTAGATGAGACTTGGCATTTACATGTTTCCTGCAGGAAATCTTCTCCCAAAGTATGTTAGGTCTCGGTTTGTTATTATATATATTGTTGTCTTTATGTTGTAGAATCTTCATACACTCTACATGGATATTTTTCCTGCCAAAGAAAAGGCACATTTTATTGGTGTATATATGTACTTATGTGTGATTATATATAAAAGGTTATATATATTTGTGATTTTTTATGTGTGTATATATAATGTACATATTTTATATTTTATATATGTAGATATAAAATATACGTGTGTGATTATGTGTATGTGTATACTCATATGTGTGCATGTGTGTGTATATGATTACATATCATAAATATACAACTCAAAGGATTTTCATGCAGTGAACACAGGCCTGTAACCAATGCTCAGAGCAAGAACCAGAACATTACTAGCACCCAGAAGCCCTCCTTATACCATATTTCCCACTACCCATCCAACCAAGGCTAACAGCTATTCTGATGTCTAATAGATTAGTTTTGCTTGTTTTTGAACTTTTTTATCAACGAAGTCTTACAGTACATTCTCTTTGATGTCTGGCTTCTTTCACTCTACCTGTTTTTTAGATTCATTCATATTATTTTCTCCATTCTTACTGCTGTATAATAATCCACTCTGAGTATACAATGTCGTAATTTTCTTTTTATGTTCTACTGTCGATAGCATTTAGGTATTTTCCAGTTTTTGTCAGCCAGGTCATTTCTCAGCAGTGAATAATATCTGCAGGACCAGCATTTTGCCCCAGAAAGGTGAGCATCTTCTAGCTTGTTTACCCTGCTCTGGGATGCTGGGAGGATCCTTCTGCTAGATCAGGGGTGTCCAATCTTCTGGCTTCCCTGGGACACATTGGAAGAAGAATTGTCTTGGGCCACACATAAAACACACTAACGATAACTGATGCGCTTTAAAAAAATCACAAAAAGCATCTCATAATGTTTTAAGAGAGTACAAATTTGTGTTGGGCTGCATGAGGTTTGGACAAGTTTGTAGATCTTGGAGGCCTGAATGTTCCAGGACTCAGTGATCAGGGGTGGGGGATGGGGGGAACCTCAGCAATAGCAAGTTGGGCAGAGTTTTGTCTGTATAGCTTCGTCCATGTTGTTGGCTGGCCTGGGCTTCAGTGCAGTAAGGGTTCCCCCTCTCACATTACCTGGGCCTGAGGCGGTCAGACTGGGGTTTAGTGCCTCAGGTTATGCCATGGATGAATCTCAGAGGTGTGCAAATCTATAAATGAAAACAGATTGTGCCCCAAATTTCATCAAGTCTCTGGCTAGGAGTCAGGAAAACAATATTCAGAAGAAACAAAGAACATGGTTGCCTCTGGGGAGGTTCCAGGTGGAAGGAAGACATAACATGAGCGCCTCTAAGTTGCCTTCACGATGCGCATATTTTGTTGTTTATGGTGGTTAAAATCCATAATATAAGACATATTATTTAAACAAAAAAGATTGTGTTTTCATTTCAAGATACAGTAAAACGAATTAAGTTAGTCTGGGTCATCTGAATCCAGCTACTTCTGAGGAGGCCGTTTAAGGCAGTGGTGAAGAGGGTGTGAACTGCTGGTGCTCACATCTCACCTCTGCATTTCTGCTGTGGGACCCAATACTCTAAGCCTGAGTGTGTTCAGTTGCAAAAGGGCAGCAATAATCGTTCCTACTCTAGGGTCCCTGTGCGACCTAAATGAGATAATGCCTGCCAAGCACTTAGCCTAGTGTTTGATGAGCATCAGCATTCAGTTAAATCACCATTTGATCTGTGTGTATTTTCTGGGTGGCCCCATGACTATCAACAGCCCATGAGAAAAAAAAGCGAAGGTGGACTGAACAGAGAAGTGATATGTTCGCGCCAAGTGAAAGCCAAATGACTTTCTGGCCTGCTGAATAAATGAAGTTTTCACAGTCATTTAAATAAAGAAAAGCAGTGTGATAATTGAGTCATCACACCAGGCAGGCTGAAGTCACAGCAACGTGCCCGGGAGCAGTCAATACTGCGCTCACCTCATAAGCTGCAATTTATTTTTCAACACAAGCTCATTTATCACATTAAATCAATGTTGTTAATATGTTATTTTTTTGTCATTTTGTTTGTATTTAATTTATAAATTTGTTTGGCTTTCATATGAAGGATATAAGCATGAGTTCATATCTAATTTGAACATATTTAGATAATTTTCTGTATAAAACCAATTTAAGTCAACACCGTGTCTTAAAAGGTGTCCCCATAGCTTCCAACTTTGAGGAACACTGCCCTGGGCAGTGGAATTCAGATGGAGAAAAAAATCAAATGTATTTCCTCTTGGTGCAGAGCCCTAACTCCCTGCCAGTGCCAGAACGCTCCAGTTAGAGGCTGGTGGACCAGAGCAGAGAGAGCAGCCATGACCTGGAAAGACAAGATGGCCAAGCTAGAGCTCTTCAGCAGCGCCTGAGTCTGCAGAGCAGCTTCTCCAATTTCGCCCCTCTCCAAAGCTGTGAGCATGGACTTTATTTTGTGATCCAGGTGACCATGGCGTTATTTGCTTCCTACTAAGGGTGTCCCAAAATTCATGCAAGATTTGAATTTTGCAAGGTCATGTGTGCGTAAAGTGTCGCCAACGAAAAAAAAAAAGACAGCGTGACAGCTGACAGTTCAGGGTTATTAAAAATGGAGCGCTACACGAAAGAACAATGCATTTTCATTGTTAAGCAATGAAAATTTACAATTTTTAATTATAAACCTGTGTTTTCTATCAAAATTACTTCTTGCGTGAATTTTGGGACACCCTTTATTTCTCCCTTTGCCTTCCGGGTCTTTGGGATTTATGGCTCTATGGGATAAAATGTTTTCTATTACTTCTGTAACCTGGATGTCGGCAAAGATAACAATGCCTGGTGAGATCTGGAGGGAATCCACACTTCCCATTCTAGTGCCTTTCCAACGCTTCTGTCAGTTTCCGGGGAGCTCACATGCTCATGGGCACCTGTGACCCCACGTTCCTGCCTGTGTGAGGAACATACTTACCCTCAGCATCTTGTGGTGGCTTCTTCTTTTATCCCCACTTTGGCCTTCACCCAAACCCGAATAGAACTTGTCCTTTTCTTTCATTTCCACCAAAACCCACAAGACTTTTGCTTGTATAGTAAACATTACTGAAGGCTTAGGGACATTTTGCAGGAGAGGGTGAAGGGAAGGAGAGAGCTTACTTCTTAACAACACAAATGACTTCAATGTTTGACAACTCTGTTCTTAAAAGTCTTTTGGCCACACCTCCATGTTATCTGAACTTTGTCCCCTTCTCTATCTCCTAGTTCTCTCCTTCCACTCCCAAATTTCTAATCCTTTCTAACAGAACTGTTGCCTTCTCTTTTTTAGCCTTGTCTCCAGAATCTCACCTCCCCCACTACCAAGTATGTCAAGATATTTTCCCTAAGAGTTTCCTACTTAAGATGCATTCTGTTATCAGGAGATTAGATAACTGCTGGCTGCCCCACTGCATTTTTCAAAGCTATTCACTTTAGAGTCTGCTTGTCTGGGAAAGAGCAAATATCAGCTCAGTGTCACCTACATGATCCCTTGGATGAGATGTCATATCCATTTTACAGATGTGGGGCCAGAAGCTCAGAGAGGTTGACTGAATCATCCAAAGCCACACAGCCAGATAAGTGGAGGGTAGAATCTGTACCCAGGACTGAAGATTTTGAGAGACCACCCATGTCACCACACACAGACAGGAGGCATGCTAGCTGATCACGGGGGATCTGAGGCCAGGTGGCTTGTGGTATAACTGACTAACATGCAGCAACCCAGCTGGCCTTGGGAGCAGCCACTGCAGCCTCAGCAGATACATGCATCCTACAGGAGTTGGGCTGCCAGTTCCCTCTCTGTGCCTTCCTCTCCCTTCCCTCTTTTGCTGGCTGCTCATTTTGGGGTCTCCCTATCGGATTGGCTATATAATTTGTAGGGCCCAGTACAAAATGATAATGCTGGGCCCCTTGCTTGAAAGCTATTATACATTTCAGAACAGCAACAACAAGTATGGGACTCTTGTTAGTGACTCCACAGGTCACACCCTCATGAAGCCAGCCCTGTATGGAGGTTTCAACCCCCAGGAAATGTTCTCTGGTTCCCCTTTCTGAGCTAGGAGCTTATCACATGCTATTGTCATTTGCTTTTTACGTGGCTGTCTCCCCATTAGTCTGTGAGCTTCGTCAGACCTGTGTCCTATTTACTGTTGTTACCCTGGTGCCCGCATAGGCCCTAACGCAGGGCAGGGGCTCAGTGAAAGCTGCCCTGGGGGCCTGGGACTCCTGGCAGTGACACCTGGAAGAACCATCTCCAGGCAGGACCCACCCAGGGCCACATAAGGGCGGACCAGGCATGACTGACAGAGCCTGGGGCTGTGCCAGGGGTCTCAGGCATGGGGTGGAGGTGAGGTAGGGGTTCATTTTCTCTTCAAGAGAGTTTACTCATCATTTGCTGCCCAGGACCTCATGAACCCTGCTCGTTAGGGTTAAGTGAGGTGTGACCCGCCAAGGAGGTGGGGGCAGACAGGACAAGCGCAGACAGGGCCCTTCCTGTGGGCACAGCTGGGTGCCAGTCCTCAGGCCCTCAGCCTGGCCCACTGACATTCCTTTAGCCTCCTAAGGAGTCTTAGGCCCCCATGTCTCCTTCTCAGCCTTCCCTACTCAGTGGTATGTATGGGAAACGAGAAATATTTCCCCAATGTCTCCTCAAAACGAGGGAAGAGGAGAAGGGCAGAATTCTCAAACTCTTTGGACAACAATGAGCCCTCATGTGGAGCCCCTCTTCCCCCTGATATCTTCGGTTCTAAGTGACAGAAACCTTACTCTGTAAGCAAAGGGATGTGTTAGCTCAAACCCAAGAAGCTCAAGGGCAGGCATATTAACACTTAGGCATTGCTGGTTCTTGAACCCACATTATGTCACCAGAGCTCAGTTCCCTTCTTTATTTCTCTCCATGTGGAAGGCAAGATTTCAAACCTCCTGAAAACTGGCAGGAAAGGCCGGGAAGAGCTCTGATGGGCTGGGCTTCAGTAATGAGCATGTTCCTAAGCCAATCCCCATGTCCAGGGATGGGAGCAAGGGTGGTTCCTCCTGAGGGCTGTGCTTCCAGACAAGGGGCAGAAATGGGGCTGGCAGGCTGAGTCGTCAGTAGCCTCCGTTCTGTTTTTAAAAATCTAGTGCTGCCTGTCCCGTCATTGGCTTGTAGGCCCTTAGAACTGGATCCAAGAAGGATCCTTGAAGGGTGGGGCTACTGAGCACAGGGAACAACCTGGAAGGTCAGGCCTCTGGCTGGTGCCACCGGCTACCTGTTCCCAGACACCTCTTCCCACCCTTCCTCCAAGCCGATCCCAGGGTTGTCTTCACAGTACAGGGTGAGGAGACCCCCAGCAGGCTTTCTCACTAGAATGCCTCTCTTTGAGGTTGGGAAATAGTCTTTATTTTTCCCTCAGAAATAAGCCACTCATAACCAAAGGAAGACAAAGAGGACCTTTTAAAAAAGAAGAGTTGCAACACTGCTTGCTGGGCCTCTCCTTTAGCTTTTAGTCAACACTGTACCTGCTCCTCCAGGCCAAGCGAGGCCTGAAGACCTTTAGTAATGATGGTAAAGAGGATTTTCTTCAACCCTGTGGGCGTTTCTCTCTTTCAGATGTGCTAAGAGAAGAGGTCAAACATTTTCATCAGTTGAGTCCCTATTTAGTGAGGAAATAGGAAGATTTCTCAAGAACCCGGGGCATCAGAAAAATGTCTCCTGTTGTGGTATCTCCGTGCCAGGGTGATTCTTTCTGCCTGTGGTTCTGGGTCAGGTGGGAGGAAGAGAGAAAAGAGCTGGGATCTCAAAGCCAGGTCACACAAGTTCCATGCCTGTCCTCTTAGGACCTTCTGCTTGACCGGCTCATTGGGCCTCAGTTTCCCCACCTCTAAAACGAGTTGACCAAGACCTCAAAGGTCCTGCTTAGCTCTTAGCTTCTGTGAGTCTAGGTCTGGTAGAGAAGGAAGACCAATAGGGATTCTGGGTCAGTTCCTGCCTTTGCCACAACTTACTAGGTGACCTGGGCTGAGTTCCTCTTTCATGTTGGACCCAGTTCCCACCTCTGAACATCCTATATCATGTTGGAAGGCTATATAAAGGTGGCACGGAGCAGGGCTCTCTTGGGGTCGGGACTCAGGAGGCCTGCTCTGCGTCAGGTTCACCACTGAGAATCCAGGGCACTCGAAAACTCCAGCCTGGGACCAGCCTTCCAATGGAGTCTGTGAACCCATGGCCCGTTCTGGGGCTGGCACCCAGTCACATGGCCTCAGGCCTCCCCAGCCTGCCTTGGCCTCCTTGCCCTTGCTCAGTCCTTCAGACCCAGTAACCAATACGGACACGCCTCAGCCAAAATGTTCAATTGCACCAAAGCCTCATCTGATGCTGGGTGGGACATTGAGGAGGCAGATGTGACCCCATCCTCAGGGAGCTCTGGTCGGGGGGTGGAGAGGAGAGACCAGCGTGAGCACAGACCCAGGGCTGTGACAGAGGGACAGCATCCTCAGCACAGAGAGCAGGAAGAGTGGGTTACATTTGGGGGGATCTAGGAGGGCGTTTTGGATGGGATGTTGAAGGATGGGAGGGTCTGAGATGGAGCTGCAGGCTGAGAGCTCAGCATGGTGGAGGAAGCACCGTCTGTCCATCCGTAGGGGCTGTGGGGTGGGGTAGACAAGGAGCACAGGGTGGAATCTTACCAGCTGTCACAGCCCGGAGGGGGACTTGGGCCTGGGGGACGGGGCAGTAAGGTTTCTGGATTAGTCAGGAACCTTTTGGTAGCAAGTGATGGGAACTGAACTTGAACTAACCTGAGTAAAAAGGGTGATTTAATGGAAGAACTGAGATGCCAAGGAAGGTGTGAACATCCCAGGACGGGGAGGCCCAGGGACCTGCTGGCTTTCAGGAATAGCTGACCAGGGACTTCGACACCATCAGGACCCATCTCTTGATCTTGTTTCTGTGTTGCCTTCATTTTTCTCGTTCATGGTCAACTACGTTTCTCTACGTGGAGGAATCCTGGGGAAGGACCTTGCTGGTCCAGCTCAGGTCAGGTTCCTGCTTTGGATCCATCACCTGTGGCCAGAAGCTGGGTCACATGGTAACAGGCTGCTCTGATACTGCTCTGATACAGGGCGGCTTCTGAAGGGAGGAAAAATGCTGAGCAGGCCAGCCCGAACTGTCCCCTGAGTTTCTGAGCAGGGCAATAGGGCCTGATCTGACCTGCCTTTTGGGCGTAAGTGTAGGCAGTACAGGCGGCAGTGTTTTCTCTTTTATTCATAAAAACAAATTTGCAACAATTTATTAAAAATTGATACCATGCAATAAGGGTAGGAGAAACTCCTCATTTACATTGATTCTGGCAGTCCCAGTCTAAGTTAAAGCGTTTGTGCACTAACGCCTTCAGGCTGAAGCCTTTTGGGAAACGTATGGTGTGTTTGCTGCGTATAAAAGAACAGACTGTTAAATAGCTAGAGTCACTTCTGTGGGTCTTGTTATTTGCAGGGCAATTTAAAAAAAATGGGTGAACCTACAGTATCATTAAGACAGAGAATGTACTTTGTGGGTTAACCTAGAAGACTGTGCACACTCAGAAGTCACGATGGGTTACGGATCACGCACTCACCTCCGACGGCCCAATACTTTTGTTTCTTTTTTTTTTTTTTTCCTGCTATGCTGGAATAATATTTCTACAGGTTTTGTTTTTTTTGTGTGTATACATTATGTACAATGAATTGTTTCTTTCCCTTTGAAAACTTAATGTGGCCCTTTAAATTAAATCTGATTTTGGTGAAATCAAGGAAACAAATACTGGTAATACACAGTGAGTGGCAACACCAATTTTTAGTGCCTAAACAGACAATGACTTTAACTTGATCTGTGATGTGTTAACATTTTTTCCCCCTAAAAGCTACAGTACTTCCATAACCTCTCTTTGGGGGAGGGGAGAGGAAAGCTATGCTACGTGAGATAGTGTGTTTGAAATGTTGGTGGTGGAACGATTCCTGTGGGCCCTTTGTCAAAGCCTGGCGGTGACAGCAGTGTATTCCTGACTTCAGTGGTCTGAGAAGAGATTATTGCCTGCCTGTTGAAGCTGCCATTAGGTTTCTTAGGGAGTGAGCGGCTGCTCAGTTGTGCAGACGTCCTGGACATTGTCATTCAGGCCTTTCTTGAGCAAAGAATGAACCTGTCTAGGAATGTCACAAAAGTCACAGGAAGCCTCTCTCCAGCTGGGCTGATCCTGGTAGAGGGCTGTGCTGGGAGCTTCTCTGGGCCACACGCCTGGCTGTTGTGGGGACTGAGGGTCATGATCATCCTGATACCTCATGGGTCAGGGCCACGTCACTGGTACAAAGCATTCCTGGACAAGATCAAGTTTTGATCCTCAGAGTGACCCTGAGAGGGAGGCAGGATGGGTGTTATTTCTACCTCAGTTTGTTAGAGGGGAAAACTGAGGCTCAGAGAGACAAGAGTGACTTGCCCAAGGTCATGGAGGGAGTCAGCAGTGGAGCGAGGACTTGAACCCAGGTCTCTCTGACTCCCAGGCCAGTGCTGTATGTATGGGGTTCAGTTGAAAGGGAAGAGTGATCTTGTGAATGAGAATCAGTGTGCTGACTGATCACCCCTGTGACCCCCACAAGCAGAGCTTACCGGCTTATCTGGATGGAAGGCTGCCTTCTGGAAACGGAGGGAAGCCCTCAGCTAGGAACTCTTTCCCCTACAACTACAGGGATGTCTTCTAGAAGAATGCCCTGATTCACTTTGGTCAGAAATAAAGTCAATGGAAAAAAAACCCCCAAAAGACTAAAACAACCCAGCCAGCCCTTGGGCCCTGATGAGAGGTTAAAGTGCACAATCTTTCTTTTTTGTGTATGCTGGGAACAGACATTCCATGATTAGCTCAGGCGCCCCCCTTATTACTGGGAACGCCCAACACAAACACAAGGACATGACCAGTGTGGTGGGTGCATGGCCAGCTGTTGGTGAAGGCTGCAGAGCAGGTCCGCAGTGATGTGCCCTAAGTCCCCACGGTCCGGAACGGGTGTTACTGTGTTAATATGTGGCATTTATCAGAGAGGAAGGTCCCACCGGGAGGCATGCGAGTCGGCCTGCTCCGGCCCCCAGCCCTGGCCGCCCTTCCTGTAGGCGCCCTGTGCCGGGGAGGCTGGGGTTGGCTGGAATAGCAGCTGGGGGCCTGGCTGCCCTGCTTACTCCTTCCCCCGAGGGGAGGAGGGCTGGCCTGGGGGGGCCACAGCCAGTGACGTGTGTGCAGAGATGAGGAGCTTTCTCCAGAAGCTCCTTGCTTCTTCCCGAGGCTGTTCAGTGACTTCTAGCGACTCTCTCCTCGTCTAGGACTTTTTTTTTTTTTTGCAAAGTTTCAAATATCCCAGCTCCTCCTGCTTCCAGACATTAAGGAAGAAGTCATTTCCATTCTTCTTCTTTGTGAAAGAGTAAGAACTTCACAAGTAAGGCGCGAGGTCAAATGCCAGGTGCCCCCCATCCTGTCCACCTGAGTGCCATCCGCGCTGTCCCGCGTGGCCAGTGTGGCCACGCCCAGCTGCTCTGCAGCCGCAGCCGCCGCCCCTGCTCCGTGTGTCTGTCACGCGGGAGGCCCCGGCCCCAGGCCTCCCGCCCCTACAGCCCCGAGACCATCACTCGGAAGGAGGGGGGCACGTGTCTGTGGCGGGGGCTGGCCGTGGGGCTGACACACGGGCTGACACAGCTGGCGTCCACGCCTCCGATGGACGGGAGGTAAGCGTGGTGGAGGATGGGCAGCTGTAGGGACAGCCGGCGCTGGATGCTGTGGCAGGGGGAGAAAGAGAGAGGGAGGAGTGTTAACGAAGGCTAGCTGGCTGCCCACCAGAAAGTCCCCTGGACTCGCTTTGGCCAAGAGGCTGATGGTAGGAGCACAGTTTTCTCCAAATCTATGATCTGTCCATCCTGTCATCTAACCATTCAACACCTCGCAGGTATTTCATGTAGGCTCACATGTGCCAACTGCTGCCCTGGGAACAGAAAGCAAGGAGGATGCTTCTTGAGCTTCCGGAGAGTCCTAGGCTTTGCTGCAGACACCAGCAGTTCTCATTCTCTACTCTTGAAGCCCCCACGTGGACTTGGGTTTGGGTTCCATCTCTGGGAGGATTCTTAGCTCTGTCCTTCCCCACGGGCTCTGCTGACCCTGCCTTGCTCAGGACATCAGTCCTGGCTGGGCCAATTCCAGTCAGTTCCTTCCAGGCCTTTCAGCCTCTTTATAACACTGGGACTGGACACTGAGGGCTCCTAAGATCTGTCTCCTGCCAAATTCTCCAGTTGAATCTCTACTCCCTCTGCCTGCAAACCCTACCCTCTGGCAGCTAGTTTCCCTTAAAACACTGCTCAGGGCCACCCTCTGCCTCTGCACACAGTTTCCCCAGCCTGGGTACTCTCGTTCTTCTCCCGGATGTGATAAGCTGCTTTTCCTTCAGGTTCCAGTTCAGATGTCATCTTAGTGCTGACTTCCTCAGAGAGTGAGCTCCTTCCTCCTTTAAGCCACAGAGCCCTTGGCAAGGTCCCAAGATGCAGCCAGAAAACCAGAGCCAGGAGGCAGGTTTGCGTGACCGGTGGAGGAGCAGGTGAAGAGGAGTTGCCTTCGGATTCCCTTCTCACTGCCACCCCACCTGCGCTCGCCTGCTCACCCGTCTTCATGACTGGCAGGTCAGTAAGTCACCTGAATGGTTGGAAACGCTACTTGGGGGAACGTGCCCAGGCCACCACCCCCTGCTCTGCTCAGCTGCACCTTGTACAGTTCTCATGGCAGCTGGGAAGCTGCGTGCCCTGTATTCCTAGGCCTGTTTCTAAGCAAACAAGACAAACAAACAAGCAAAAAACAACCCAGCTCTTCACAAAAGCCCCTTATAAAGATGAGGGAAGGGTACAGCGTTTATGCTCATGGAAACAAAGCCAAAACTGGGAAGGTGGGACTCCGGCTCCTTCTGCTAAACCAGAGCTTCGTGGGGAAGGCAGTCAATCCACAGGGGCTGCCTCCTCCAGCCAGTGTGCCCTGACAGGTACCAGGGCACGGATGGAGCTCTGAGGTGGAAGCGGGCAGAGGGACAGATGTAGTGCTGCCCCCACTCCCTATGGGCCTGCTGGCCGGAAGGGCTTCTCCCACGAGATCCTTCACCATTGCTCATGGGACAGAAGTGCCGGAGATCTCATTCTGAACTTCTAGCGGGACTGTGTAACGTCAGCTGTGATCTATTCCTTAAGGCAACATGGCATTTACAAAGCGTCCAGGGAAAGGGCAGCGGGAGAATGAACTCTGACCTGGGAAAGTGCTAGTCTGAGCACCTGGGAAGGTCGGCCTGGGGAAGGGAGGTGTCTGTTGGTGGCTGTCAGAGTCATGATCTTCTGCTGTCTGGTGGGATCCTGTTTAACTCTTCATTCATTCAACACGTACTTGCCAAGAACCTGCTCAGTGCTGGATCCTGTGTTCAGTCCAGGGGGCATACAAAGGACTCATATCTCACCGTCAAGGTGCTTAGTGGAAGGAACTGGTGGGCAAACCACTGATGCATGCTGCATCACCCTCAGTAGTTGTTCTGACCTGCAAGCTGATGAGGCCTTGGAGCTAACAGGGTTAGGAGGCTATTAGCTCTAACACTCCACGGCCCCAAGTGACACTGCAGTGGGTGATTCAGTGGTTTTCACTGGTTCCTCACTGCTTGTCACTTCCCAGGAGCCAACCTGCAGAGCTGACATTTCTTTCTTTTTTATTAAAAATAATTTTTTTTAAAAGATTTATTTTTATTGTGTTTTGACAGAGAGAGACAGAGAGAAGGGGGAGGGCCCAGAGCAGTCTCCATAGTTGACATTAGTTTTCCATATAGTTTCCCTCCACAGGTGGGTGTGGGGCTGCGCAGGGCAGGAACTGGGCCGGGAGCCTCCCGCATAGGCCCCAGCAAGAACTGAACTGGGGGCACACCCCAGCTCAGCATATGGGTCTGCCGGGGCTGGGATTCGATCCTTGGGCTCCCGGGCTGCAAAGCGAGCACTTAAATCTGCTGAGCCATCCCAGCTTCCCCCAGAGCTGACATTTCTAATCTCTGCTTCCAGTCTTCTGTGAGCTGGGGAGAACTAAGAACTGCCCATGAAACAAAGCAAACTGAGATGTCTGGGTCTTTGCTTAGATGTCCCTTTGTCACTGAGTCTTCTCTGACCACCCTATTTACAGTTATGCTCCCTAACCCCCGCCCCTGCTTTATTTTTCTCCAAAGCACCTATCATATCTTACCAGGTAGATTGGAAGCTCCATGAAGGGAGGGATTTTTGTCTGTTCTCTTCACTGCTTGTCTGACACATAGTAGGTCTCAGGAAATCATTGTTAAATAAATGCATTAGCAAGGTGAAATGTTATACATAACAATGGCAGTGTGCTACAGTGGAGAACATGGGATTTGATATTGGACAGGCCTGAGTTCAAATCCTACTTCCTGCACTTAGCAACTGGGTGAGCTTTGACAAATCACCTCCTTCTTTTATTGTCTGTAAAATGAGCATTCAGGGCATCATGGGATTGCTGTGAAGTTCAAGTAAAATAATGCACATGAAAACATGGTGCAAATCATAGACTGTTGTGCAGGAGTCACACACTCTGGCAATAATTCCTGGAGAAGGTACTTACTGTTCTGGGGAGTTTATATCTTCTATGGGATCTTTGCATGTTCGAGAGGGCTCTGTTGTGTTCCACTGTAGCTGGGGATTTTGATCGAGGTGATTTTTTAAAATGGTCTTTCCCCCATCTGAAAGCAAAACGATTTCACAACACATTCTATTAACTTGATTTTTAAAAATCAACAATGCAATCTTTTTAGGATGCTGCCCAAAGAGAGAGAATGCAAAAGAGCCCAGCATTCCTCCGCATTCTCCAAGCCCAGGTCTCTGCAGCAGCTCTCCTAGGACCAAGGCAGGGAGCTCAGCTGCCTGCACCCAGGGAGGGAAGTGGCATGCCATGCCAGGATGTGTGTGCTAGGCCCTGTGTGGTCCTTTTCTCCAAGAAGAAAAAAAAAAAAGACAAAAGGAAAAAGCATCAACCAATGTAGGCACATCATTTAGAAATGAGAGGTGGGGGAAGCCGGGATGGCTCAGTGGGTTAAGCGCTCACTTTGCAGCGCCGGGGACCGGGGATCGAGTCCCGGCCCCGGCCCGTGCGGAACCATATGCTGAACTGGGAGCTCCCCCAGTTCAGTTCTGTCTCTGTCTCTGCATCTCTCTGTCTCTCTCTCTCTCTCTGTCAAAAATAAATAAATAAATAAATAAATAAATAAGAAATGAGAGGGGAAGCCGGATGGCTCAGTGGGTTAAGCGCTCACTTTGCAGTGCTGGGGACCGAGGATCAAATCCCGGCCCTGGCTGTGCGGACCCATGTGCTGAACTGGGGAGTTCTCCCAGTTCAGTTCTCTCTCTGTCTCTGTCTCTGTCTCTGTATCTCTCTCTCTCTTTCTCTGTCAAAAACAATTAAAAAAAAAATTAAAAAAAAAAAAAAAAGAAATGAGAGCGGTTCTACTCTGCAGGCCCTTTTCACTGGTGTGTAGGGATGCAGTGACAAAGAATAAAAATCAAACACCAAGCTGTATTTTCCACAAGATCACCAAGAATTGAAAAGAATCATAATGGTAAACAGCTGGTGGGTCTATAAATTGGTATAATCTTATGTGGGGAGCACTGTTGATAAGGATCAAACACTATAGAAAATGCCTATCTTTTACTTAGAATTGTCACTTTTGGGAATTATCCTAAGGAAATGATTAAGGATCTGTGTGAAGATAGATAGATAAGATGTTCAAATCAGCGTTGGTTACAATATCAAAAAGTTGGAACTAACCCTAATTAGTCCAGCAATAATGCATTAGCAACTAATACATATGCATGAGGTCTCCATTCAAAGAAAGAGTGTGCAGCCACAGAACTGACAATGTTCTCAGTCTCTTTGTGCTTCAGACAAGGTGTTGTGGGCAGGGGTGGGGGTGGGTGAGGGGGGAAGGGGGAGACTTAAAGAAATATAAAATATAAACACCTGGCTCCAGGGAGGCCAGGATGGCTCAGTGGGTTAAGCACTTGTTTTGCAGCCCTGGGGACAGAGGATCGAATCTGCCCCTGGCCTGTGTGGACCCATATGCTGAGCTGGGGTGTGCCCCCAGTTCAGTTCTTGCCGGGGTCTATGCGGGAGGCGCCAGGCCCAGTTTCTGCCCTTCGCAGCCCCACACTCACCTGTGGAGTGAAACTATGTCGAAAACTAATGACATACAACTATAGAGACTATTCTGGGCCCTTCCCTTTTCTCTTTATCTTTCTATGTCTTTATCTCTCTGTCAAAAACAGCAAAATAAAACTTTTGGGGGGATTAAAAAAAAGACAAAAAACAAAAAACCTGGCTATACCTGTCAGATTTGGATTTACTTGCTTTGGCTAGGGGCATCAGTGGGTTTTTTTTCCCCTTGCAGTGGGTAACTTTGTACGAGACATGTTGTACTCATGTGAGTACAGTTAATCTTCCTTCTTCATTAAGGTGACCAGATTTTAACATTGGTAAAGCGGGACACCATTGACCGGGGGGAGGGGGTTCTTGATTAAAAATTCGGCCTATCTCCCGCCGTTCCCTAGCTTGTCGTGCATTCTTTCCAAAAATTGGGACTTTTTAAAAACACCGCGGGACGCGGGACAAATTATTAAAAATCAGGACTGTCCCGCCAAAAGCAGGACACCTGGTCACCTTATTCTTCATAGACTGAGTGTTTGTAAACTTGTTTACTCACTAAATTTATTTGTGATCCCCAAATTAATACCTGTGTTGCTTTTGTGGTCATTTGTTGACACACACAGAGGGTCAAAAAATTTGAGTTGCCTGATAGGCACATTCACAGCTGAGGTCGAACAAGGTGACCCTCAGCCTTTTTGTTTCAGCTCCTTTTTGTGGTCTATTAGGGGCCACGTTTTTGCGCTTTGTGCTGGTTATTAAAATGGTTCCCAAGTGTAGTGCTGTTTAGTGTTCCTAAGCTGTAAGGGACATGATGGAGAAAATATATATGTTAGATAAACTTCACTCAGGCATAAGTGATAGTGTTATTGGCCATGAATTCAACATTAATGAATCAAAAATATATATTAAATAAGGTGTCTTTAAACAGAAACTCCTGCCCTGATTGGTTGACAGAAATGTCAATGTGCAAAAGGCTTGTAGGAACCTACACTATATTTCCCCATAGGAGTCATGGTTTAGAACTCCCAAATTCATGGTTCACAGCGACTTTATAAAACACGATTACCATGAATAACAAGAGTTGCCTGTATATCCTTAGGATAAATTCCAAAAGTGGAATTGCTGGGTCAGAACAATTTCTATTTCAACCAGTGCTGTTTGAGAATGCCTATTTCCCCACCGGTTTCCTCCCACTCTCAGCAACTTTTTGATCTCTGGTCTTTGCCAGTCTTAGGTGAAAATAGTATCTCACTGCAGAGTTAATTGGAACTCATTTAATAAGGAGTGAGATTCTTTTTATAAGCATAAGAGCTACCTGTATTTTCTTTTATGAGAACTTTTTGCCATTTTTCTTTGGGGTTGTTGATCCTTACTAGTTTGCATATATTCACATAACTATATATGCTTCACAAAAATTATATATATATTTTCCATATATAAGGGGATAAGCTTGATACCTGAATTACAATATTTTGGGGATTACTTTGTTGTTAATTTTTTAAAAAGATTAATTTTGTTCTTTGAGAGAAGGTGAGAGAGAGACAGAGAGAGAGAAGAGGGGAGGGCCCAGAGCAGTCTCCATAATTGTACATCATTAGTTGTGACATAGTTTCATTCCACACAGGTGGATGTGAGGCTGCGCAGGGTGGGAACTGAACTGGGGGCCCCTGAATGAGAGGTGAGAATCTTTGCCACTGAGCCATCCCAGCGGTTACCAGTTGCACCACATTTCAGCATGTGGGTTCGCACAGGCCAGGTCTGGGAATCGAACTCTGGACCTTGCGATTGTGAGGCAAGAGCTTAACCTCTGAGCTATCCCGGCATCCCCTCAAATCTTTCAAAAAATGTGCGCATGCACGTGCACACACACATGCACTTATGTGTCCTAACGGTAGTCTTCATCTTGCTTTTTCACTTGGAGGTCTTGCCATATCTGTACAAATGGTCCACCTCACTTTCTAATAGCTGTATTATGTGTCTTGTTTGGTTTTATTATAATCAATGAAATCACCCCAAGATGAACATTTAAGTTAATTCCAGTTTTTCTCCCCTAAAAATAATGTTGTGATGAACAGTGTCTATCTACATCTTTGCCCACATGGGAATATTTCCAAGGCGCAGGCTCCTGTTAATGGAACTGCTAGGCTAGGATGTTTAACATCCTGACATTTGAAGAGTGCCAGACTAGCTTCCAAAACATTGCAGGAGAATGCTCATATCGACACTCTTACCAACATTGGTAATCTTTAAACATTTTGCTGGAATGCAGGCAAAAAAATGGCTCGTGTTACTTTGGCTTGCATTTCCAGGTGGATGGGGAGACTGAGTATCGTGTCATAGCCTACAAACCACTCCCTTTCTGTGCACTGATGAGGTGCGTCTGAACCTGAGAAATGTTGAGAGAAGTAAATACAAGGGTCTCCTTAAACTATCTGTGAAGAACAGTGTACCCTCAGTCAGAACATGGGCAATGCTGGCCACGTGGTGTCCATGTGGACCCAGAGCCCAAGGAACTGACAAATAGAAGCTCCAGCTCTAGGCCAATGGACACTGAACTGGGGTCAGAAGACGTGGGTTCCACATATGCCAGCTCTGCTTGTGTGACTTCAGACCAGCCCCGCCCCTTGGTTAGCCTCACTTTTTTCATCTGTGAAGTGGAAGGTGGAGGGCTGGTGTCTGATACCCAGCCAGCATGTTCCAGGAGCCCTGCCTCCTCTCACCTGTGCTCTCGGTGAAGTTCCCCAGGTTGAGGATGTCGTTGAGCTCTTGGTAGTGATTCTGCTTAATGTAGGTGGTCTTTTCCGGTGTGTCCTGCAGCTGCATGGTCACCTCTTCCAAGTCTTTATCCAGCTGGAAGACAAAGGACCAGCTGAGTCAGAGCCCCTGGCCCAGCCCCTACCCCAGCCCTGGCAGCCAGGCTTCAAGAGCCAAGAGACAGCTCCGGGCTGGCTTCAGGAGGGCACTGAGGACGAGAGGGCCTACTGCATGTTGGGGAAGAGACACAGACGGCCCCTGCCAGCTCTTGTTCCAGGAGAAGCTGCGATGAGAGGCGCCTGGGATTTGCAAGAATGTGTCCCGCGCAGGCTTGAACCTGGGTGGAGCCACAAAGCCCAGGAAGGCAGGGCGGGGCAACATCACAGAGCAGGCTCTGAAGCTGGACAGGCCTCAGGCAAACCCAGGGCTGCTCTAGACTGGCTGTGAGAACTGAGCCTCAGTTTCTTCATCTGTAGAATGGGATAATAACAGAACTTACCTCGTGGGGGTTTTGTAGAGATCAAATGAGATCATATAATAAAAGTTTAGCCCAAGATTTGACACCTAAGAAGAGTAACCTGCTACTATAAAATTACTAGAATTATTATTATTGATACCTAGCAGGACTGTTGGGGAGGGAAGGTAGATGTGCAGGGCTGGCCAGTTCTGACAATCACACTGTCACGGAGCCTCAGGCCAGTAGGGGCTTCTTCAGAGGAGTTAGTCAGGAGGGACCCCAGTCGCCTCCAGATTATATGAGAACCAGACGAAACCTTGGGCAGTTCAGCCCCTGCAAAGCCTGGGAATGTGTGTACATTGAGAAGTGGGTGGAAGTTGGGAAGAGTTGTGGGCACCCTACTCCAGTATAAGGGAGGGTAAGTTCTAAACTGTAAGGTGCTGTTCCAATGTCAAGAGCAAAGCCACAGATTGCTTATTAATTTTACACATGGAGGAGGAGAGAGGCATCTTTCCTGTGTGGTCCAGACAGCAGGGCTAGGGTCAAAGGGTGGGAGCAATGGGAGGATGAGACTGTGAGTGAAGTCCAGGAAAAACCTAGCTTTTTGGAGTTTCTGATGGTGGCTTCGACTTTCAGTTTCTTAAAGTAAGTAAACTCTTCATCGCTGGAGCAAGTGTAGGTGGAAGTCGTGTGTCAGGACACACAGATGTGGCAGTTCTAGTCACAGAGAGGCCTGATGCTACAGCAGAGTCAGCACCGGGCTTGGGGGACAAGCCTTTCCCACTTTTCTGCAGTGGCTAATAGAGGGCCATCCCATCCTAAAGCTGTGTAGACGACCTTTGTGGCGGGCTACCGTGAGCCCCTGCAGCAGGGGCGACCAGGTCTAGTGACTAAAAATACAGAATGCCCAGTCACACTTGAATTTTAGATAACAAGGAATAATTTTGCAGTTTAAGTATATCCCCAACATTGCATGGGCTATACCTATACTAAAAGTGTGATTGGTTATCTGAAATTCTGATTTAACTGGGCATCTCATGTCTAATCTGGCAGCCCTATGTGTCACTTCTTCCTTGGAACTGCTGCCTGGGGACTACATTTTCCACCCTCCGCGTGGCTAAGCGTGATGTGCAAGTTCTTGTCAATGTAACTGGAGCAAAACCAGTATGTGCACCATTTTATACCACTTGTTTCAAAGGCAATTCCTTGCACGGACTTGCTTTCTCTTTCCTTCCTGAGACAGAACAGGACACGCCTTCTACCCAGCCTTAACTGTACCTCATGGGGAAAACAAACACTCTGGGGAGCGGCAGACAGAAAGAGTGAAGGAGTCTCGTTGGCAATGACTTCAGGGAACACAGCTGCCCGCCAATATTGACCTTTCTCTTTAGGACTGTTAGGTGGGAGAGAAATAAACATATCTTTTCTTTGGGCCACTTTATTTTGCGGCCTCCTTATTACAGCAACTTAGCTCATATCCTAACCAACACACTCTCCTTTGTTCCTTTCCTGTCTGTTCCACCGACTAAGAACTCATCTATTAAACACCAAGCCCAAGCACCATGGGCCCAGTCCTAACCCTTGACCCTGAGGGCGGGGTGGACAGGGGAAGGTGATTTGGTCTCCCCACCTGGTATGTGAATCCCGAATTCGAAGTTTGGCTTGGGCACAAACCAATCACTGAAATTCGCAAGGACCAGTTCAGGAGCTTCAGGACCCAGGGGCGGTCTGGAGAGTCTCTCTCCGGAAAGGGTTCTCTTCGCTTCCCCTTCTCCTGCAGCATGTCTTATAGACGTGGGTGGTCACTGGGTTGTGCTGGGAGAGTGAAGGGTTGGGGGGCAGGGGGCGGCAGCACACAGTTGGGAAGCTATGTGTGAAATAATAGAAATACATTTTGCGTCTGTCCCCGAGTTTCTGACACAGGGCTCCTGAAGCCCTTATCATTTCCTGGGTGACCGGAGTGTCTTTTGTTCTAATGAGGCAACTCTGGGTGGGCTCAGGAGGAGGAATGGTCCCCGGGAAGAACAAGCCATGATTAGAAGGCTGCGGTTCTCAGCCCACCCCCTGTTCTCTGGAGAAGGGAGAGGGCTGACAATGGACGTAATGAGCCAGCATGCCTATGTGACAAAGCTTCCATAAAAATCCCTCAAGGACAGGGTTCAGAGAGCTTCCAGGTCAGCAGACACATCCGCACAGGGAAGGCGCGCACCCCAACTCCATGGGGACAGAAGCTCCTGTGTCTGGGACCCTCCAGACCGTCCCCTGTGGTTCTGTATCTGGATGTTCATGGGCAGCCTTTGTCACGCCCTTTCACAAGCTGGTAAACAAGAGCTTCCCTGAATTCTGTGAGCTGCTCCAGCAAGTTAATCAAACCTGAGGAAGGCATTGTGGGAACCTCGACTTGGAGCTACCGGTAAGTTGACAGAAGTTGTAGGTAACCCGGGGACCTACCACTTGTCACTGGCATCTGAAGTGGGGTGGGTTGGTCTTGTGCGACTGAGCCCTTAACCTGTTGTATCTGACACTGTCTCCAGATAGATAGTGTTAGAATTAAGTGAAATTGGAGGACACTCAGCTGGTATCCCAGAGAACTGTGTGGTATGGGGACAACCCCCACATGTTTGGTGACCAGAAGGGTCAGAAGTGAAGTGTTCTGTGTGAGTAGTGAAGGAGACACACAGGGGATGGAAAACTGTACCATGATCTAGGAGTTCACAGGTCTCTAGGAACGCTTTTCTTTCGGGGGGTGTCTTGAATCAGAGCGTTGCTGGACCCCAGCAGCTGGGCCCGGTGGACAGTGAACGCCTGCCGGATTCTGGCTCACGGCCTCCGTCCGGTTCATGCTCCATTGGTTCTTGCAGCCGTAATGGCAGCAGGTGGGACGGTGCAGCTATGGTGCAGGGGTGCCCTAGGGCAGGTGTGGTGGGGAGCGGCAGCTCTGAGAGCCCCTGCACTGGGGCTCACGCGGGAGGCAGGGCCCTGGCTGGCGGTGCTGGGGGAGGTACCTCTGTGATCTTCATCCGCAGGCGATGGTTTTCTGACTGCAGGCCCTCTAGGCGGGATGTGCTTGCTTGGTTCACGCTGGTGACGGAGGTGGATGTTTTAGAATCTTCTTTCTTCTGATTCTGAGTGAACTGGAATCGTCTGTTCTGAGTTGCTGCATCTGGGTTTGTTCTCAGAGTAATGAGCTGAAAGGACAAAGGTGGGTTGGAAAGAACCCTAGGGTCCTCCCTCCCCTCCCCCCCAACCCCCCCCCCCCCCCAGCAAGGTTACAACCTGGGAGTCCAGAGCCCTGGGCTCGGGCTTGTTGTTGCCACTTGCTTGCGTGTGACCTGGGCAGGCCCCTCCCTCTCACCGAGTCTTGGTCTCCTGAGCCTGATTCCACCCGCCCCCCACCATCCTGCAGAGCCTCCCTGGGGCCCCCTAGGCCTGGCTCCAGCTACGCCGCCCTCTGCCTTAGGCCTTGCGCCAGGTAGAAAATAAACCTGAAGGTGACAGTGGTGAGGACAATGACGTGGAGGGAAGTGAAGGTGTCTGCTTGTTAGAACCATTGATACATGTAGGGGGCCGATTGATGACCAGCGCTGTCACTGACAAAGGCATTTTAAAGAAAAGGCGCCATTCCATCCTGACCTGATGCATTTAGTCGGGAAGCATCTCCGGTTTGAGGCAGACTCTGGACCCAGTCCTGGAGAGCAGGCGCTGAGTGAGCCATGGCCCGGCCCACCAGGACCTCATGGTCCCAACACAAGGGGCTGAGCTCTGGGGAGGGTCTGGAAGAACGGCAAAGCTAAGGGAATCCGGGGGAGGAAATGGCATAGGCCACCCCCGGGAGGCCTGGGGCACAGGGCAGGGAAGCAGGAGGGCAGTTCACACGGTGGGCAGGGATCTCTGGGGAGACTGGAGGAGGCCCAACGGTCCTAAACGGCAGCCCTATGAGGACCTATGGAGGCTAACAGAGCACAGCGACGGGATCAGAGCTGGGCTAGGAATCATCTGGCATCTTTTACAGGAGGGAGAGAATGGCAGGGCGCAGGCTGAGATGCTGTGGCTTCTGCCTGGAGCCTGGGCAGGTGCTGAAAGCTAGACAGTGAGGGGTGTGCGGCAGAGGCGTTTAGGGCAGAGCTGACGCTGCTGGGAGACCCAGGAGGGTGGAGGTGCCAGGGACAGCCTGTAGCGAGCAGAGGACCCTGAGTGATCGCCCCTCCCCGCCGTCTCCCCGACTTGGGCCAGCACCTCCTTCCCAACTCTCCGTTTCTCCCTCTGCCTTTACTCTTGACACCAGCGGAGGTCAGGCTTCCCTCTGTGCAGACCAGCCTACTGGCGGGGGACCCTCAGAGGTGGAGCCTGCTGCGGGGCAGGACAGTGTTTGCAGCGGGCCTCTCGGGGTGGTCCTGCAGGTCAGACCTTCACGCGAACGGAAAATGGAAGTGGCTGCTAACAATGGTTATTCCTTCTACCCACGAATACTGCTTCTGCCACTCCAGCTTAAGGGAATAGTTGGAATCAAGGAAAAATGTGTTATGTAGGAAAGTTATTGATCATATTAAAAAATCTGGAAACGAATGTAATGCTCATCAGTAAGAGATCAAGTGGGCAAGTAGATAGGGAACTTTCCCTCAACGATGGTTACGTGTGGGAAAGTACAAAGGACAACAAATCAAGGGAAAAAGGCAAACTACGAAGCAAAACGTGCGCCATAGTTACAGCTATATCTGAGACAGCGCCACTCCCTGACGAGTTAACAAATGCAGGAAGCGACACATCAAAAGCATTTACAGTAGAAAACCAAAGCGAAACATCAGCAGTGATTATTTTGGGGTGCTGAGACTATGTGAGGTTTCTGAAAAGTCTGGGTTTCACTTTTCTGCATTTTCTAGGCTTTCTGTCATGTGAATTGTGTTCATCATAAAAAAGAAAGAAAGAAAGAAAGGAAGGAAGGAAGGAAGGAAGGAAGGAAGGAAGGAAGGAAGGAAGGAAGGAAGAAAGAAAGGGATGCCTAAAACGTCGAGTGTGGAGGAGACTCAGCAAGCCCCCGAGAGGAGAGGCCTGCAGCCGGGTGTGGGGGTGGGGCCGTACCTTTGGTACGAACACCAGGCAGAGGGTGATGGTGCTGCAGAAGATGATGACCAGCGCCACAATGCAGAACTGCACGTTGGGCTGGTCCCGGGTCAGGAAGGAGACGGCGGCCCCGATGATGCACATGATCCCCACGTTGTAGACGCTCATCCCGATGTACTTGCTGTCGTTGAGTGCGGGGATGCTGACATTGCGGGTCTCCCAAGCTAAGAAACAACCGAACAACTGAAAGCGTGGACAGAAAGGGGAGATGATCATTACCAAGTGGAGGCACCAGCTCGCTGCTCTAGAGGCGCTGAACTCAGGAGGTGGGGGCTTCTCCTGGGTGTTACCACCTGTCTCCATTCATGGCCCTGGGTAGAGTCTGAGGGTGCAGACTGGGGGTGTTACATCTGTCTGGTTTTCCTTGGCCCCCATCCCCTGTTCACATACAGACCCCCAGGAGGCCATAGTGGGAAGGAACTTCAGACATGATCTCGGTCACCTCCCCTCATTCTGTAGAGAATACTGAGTCCCAGAGGGAGGAAGGGGCTTGCCCAAGGCCACATTGCAATATGGTGGTCAAGTGCCCTGTGTCTCTAGAAGTTCATTCAGCCCAGTCTTTTTTCGATCAAACCAGGCAGAGCCCCTGTGTCTGGGACTTCTGTTACCCCTGAAGCATATTGCTACCAAGAATAGAGATGACATTTCTTAGCTGTCCTTAAAGCTAGGTGTGGCATATGACTAGCTTCTGGGCAATGCTGTGTAGTGTGTACAAGTGTGTACAAGTTCCGGGAAGTGTCTTTAAAGGGACAGGTGTTCCTTTTCCTCCTTCCCCATAGATGGAGTGGAAGGGGAGGGGCGGAGCGTGAGCAGCCATCTGGGACCGCATGGTGAAGACTGGGGAGCCACGAGGTGCAAGGAGTTCAGATGCTAAGAATCCCCACAGCTCTCCCAGATTGCTTACTTGAGAACTATTTCTTTAGCCACTAATATTTTTGTGGGCTTTTTTGTTTGTTTGCTTAAGATTTATTGTTTTTGAGAGACCATGAGAGACAGCAGAAAAGAGAGAGAAGGGAGGAGGGCCCAAAGCAGTCTGCATAGTTGTACATCGTTAGTTGTGACATGGTTTCATTCCACACAGGTGGGTGTGGGGCCGCGCAGGGTGGGAACTGAACTGGGGAACTGAAGGTATGGGAGGCCAGAACCTTCACCATGGGGCTTGGCAGTTACCAGTTGCACTGCAGCTCAGCATGTGGGTTTGTGTGGGCCGGGGCCGGGATTTGATCTCCAGACCTACCGGTAGCTGTTGCAAGGCAAGTGCTCAACCTGCTGAGCTATCCCGACAGCCCTGGCTTTTTTTCTTTCTTTCTTTCTTTCTTTTTCTTTTTCGTTCTTTCAGTTTTGGTTTGTTGTCACTTGTAGCTCCACTCTTAACCAGTACATCTCCCAACAGAGCTGAACAGGGTAGAAGTCAAATGTGCTCTGAAGCAGGTGTGGAGAGTTTAGTTTTTATAGGTGGTCTGAGGCAGGGGCAGGCTGCAGAAGGAAGTACAGCTGGAATGTGGGGAAATTGTGGTGGGGTGGGTGGGAGGAAGAGCCCAAGACTGAGGACTGGGCCAGGGGCTTCGGTTGTGGCCTCACAAAGAGCCCTCTTCCCTCTGACCTCATCCCTGTAGCTCGGCATCCAACATCGCATGAGCCGTTAACACCATGCGGAAGGCCCGTGTCTCGAGGTTTGATTTAGTTTGGCAGCACAAGGCTTGTGGTAGAAGGCTGGCGGGCACAGGGCCCGAGGATCTGGACTCTGCTCTGCTATCCACTGGCTGTATGACTTTGGGCAAGCCACTTCATTTCTCAGACCTCAGTTTGAATATCTGTGAGATGGGCAGTAATAATGCCCATCTCACAGGGTTGCTAGCTAGATGAAATGAGAAGCCGCTTGTAAATGGAAATGTCCCGTACAGAAGTACATTAAAAGGTACTATGTAATGGTATCACTTTATACAATCATGGTGTTTGCCTCTCCTTTCCTTAGTATGTTATCTTGCAGACTGATTTATTTTTTTAAATTCCTTTCAAAATGGGGAACCAGACGCCCAGGAAGCAGATACCGAATGAAGGAAGCCAATGGCTGGAGAGCCCGCTTTGTGCTGGCTTCTCAGTGCAACCCCCTGGAACCCCACCAGGGCACCAGGCATGGCTGTCCCCATCTTACGGGGGAAGGAACGGAGGCTGAGCAAGGAGTGAGAAGGCCACAAGCCAAGGAAGGCCTGGAGCCCGCAGTTCCTGGGGGAGGCATGGACGCATTCTCCTCTAGAGCCTTAGGAGGGACTGCGACCCTGCCTCGGTTTCAGACTTCTGGCCTCCAGAACAGTGAGAATAAGTTTCTGTTGTTTCAAGCCACCGTCTGTGGTAGTAATTTGTTATGGGAGCCAGAATAAATGAATACACCATCCAGGATGGCACAGGCTGCTTTGCAGGGGGTGAGCTCGCCATCACTGGAGGTGTAGAAGCAGCGAGGGGACACCTGCTGGGGATGGTCAGGGTGGGCTGCGGGTGGGCGATGCTGAAACATCTCACTGCAGGGTGGGCACTCTCATCTGAGCCTTTGACTCTGTGGTTCCAGGGTGGGAGGGGCTCGGAGGTGGGATCTTAGTCATGAACCCTGGGGGCGGGGAGGGCTGTGGGCAGTCCCTTGCATGCCCTGGAAGCGGTCAATGCAGTGCTGTCAAATACTGCTTTATTGACATGATCTGATGGAAGGTATTAGCTTCGCTGGAAGACATACAGTCATCTCCAACCACTTTTGGAAGTAGATGGGGAAGATAATGAGTGCCAAAATATTATAGATAAATCCAGTTTAAAGAGTCAACCTGAGGCACATAATCTACGTTCACAGGCTTGGAGGCTGGAGGGACCCTAGAAAAAGGCTAGTCTCTCTAGTCAACAAGGGCCGGGGAGGATCAAGCCACGATGTTGCGCACTTCCTGTGACAGGGAGCTCATTCCTTCCCAGGGCCCCCATCACATCCGTGAATGTGGCTGTTACACAAAGCCTTCCATGCACCTCGGGGCTGCTTTCGAGTGACTGTCCACCGGTGACAGTTCCGCGTGCAGGTCTGTGCCACCTGTCTCTGACAGCTCCGGTGACTGGGCCC
Source organism: Craseonycteris thonglongyai (assembly GCA_004027555.1). NCBI lineage: Eukaryota > Metazoa > Chordata > Mammalia > Chiroptera > Craseonycteridae > Craseonycteris > Craseonycteris thonglongyai. The sequence goes on along the minus strand of PVKE010000969.1, from coordinate 69,053 downwards.
CCGAGTGGGTCCTTCTCCAAGACCACGACCTTTGGCCGGTCTTCCAGGTCCCATTTCTACTCTGGGCACCTCCTATGGACACGGCCAGGATCAGTGCCTTGTGGGGCCCAAATGGCATCCCAGAGGCCTCGAAGGACATCTCCAGAAGCCAGCAGAGGGTCCCAACTAGTACGAGGCGGGGGACAATCTTTGCCTGGAGTCCCCTAGCACCTGCTCTTCTGGCGTGGCCCGTTGAAGGGTAAGGGTTCAATCACTAACAGTTCTTTGAAGCAGCAGCAGGTGCGGAAGGATCTGAGCAGCCTTTTTTGACTTTGAAAAAGGCTCCCTTTTCCTCTTCTATTGAGGCCACGCAGAGGCAGATGGTGGCTTCACTCTCCTGAGGAAAAACCTGAGGAGGGTGTAGTAGCAGCTTCCTGTCACTGGAGGGATTTAAAGTGGAGGCAGTTTTCACAGACTGTGGTGAGATTAAAGGATCAATCCGGGATCCAGGAGTGGGGGGGAGGAGGCTGACCTTTGAAGTCCTTTGTAACTGAAATTCTGCAATTGTGAGAGGTGGGCTTGGTAGGCGATCTTTGATTTTAACAGATGAGTAGAGGGGAAAGAGTGCTGGCTTCCGGGATTGGAGGTTTACCAGATGGCCTTTGGCAAATCACGTAACCTGTCTGAGCCTTACCTTCCTCATCTATAAAATGGGGATGGGTCCACACCTCCCACTGGGTTAGAGGATCCGGTGAGATTCGGAATGTGAACATGTGCTACATGTCAGCAGACTGCTGTCCCAGGAGTGCCCCAGGGGCACCTATACGGCACACTCACAGGTTTGGGGGTTGGCCTTCTGGTAACCCCATTTCTGACTCTGGCACTTACTAGCTGAGTGACCTTGGGCATCCTCAGCATCCTTGTCCGTGAAGTGGGGAATTGAGATGACGTATGGCAGACACGGGGCCTGGCATAGAGTGAGGGCTTAGTTTGGGGGCTCCGGTTATTTGTGTGTTGACAGAGGCCCCTGGGAGAGAGAGCTGTGACACAGAAGTGCTTCTCCTGCTCTGCCTCCTCACTGTACTTACCATGAGAAGCCCCTTGTAGGCATAGACGATGCCAAGCCAGATGGTCATGTGGGTGTTCTCACAGTGCTCCAGGAGAGGGCGGATGGAGATGTCCCGTCCTGCTGGGTCGGGCTGTACAAAGAGAAAGCAGAAGCCCAGAGATGGCACTGGGTACCCTTCCAGCAGCCAGGTCCCTGCCTGACAGCCCTTTTCCCTCCCCTGAGCCACAGTGAGTACCAGGGTCCAGGAAGCCGTTTTGACCCACCCCACTTCTGTGTTCCCATGGGCCTCGTGCCTCAACCAGCACTGACTGCCTTCTGTCTTTCGGTCATGACTCAGACCTGTGCTCAAGTTATTTGCATTCTTTATGCTCTTCCAGCGTGAGACAGAGCTCCCGAGAGCAGGCACTGGGTCATGTTTGTGTCCCTAGACCCTAGCACAAGATCGGGCCCAGAGCAGGCATCGTAACGTTTGTTGAAAGAGTGAGGGTGATAATGAGGCACAAAGTTAGGTCAGGAAGCCTCTAGGTGTCTCTGGGACTGGCCTGGGTAGCTGGAGACACAGTACCAGCTGCTGGGCCAAGCATGGGGCCTGCCGAGCCTTTTTAAGGAGACCCCCTTGCCTACCACCCCCATTAAGGGAGCAGTGGTGATAGTCAGTTATGTGTCACATGACCTATCTGGGGCCAGAGTTGACTGGACAAGGAATAGACACCTGACCCTAGGCAGCCAATCCAGAGGCTGGTCAGAGAGCCATGAGGTTTCCTAGTACAGAGTGCTCTGCTCAAGCAGGGTGGTAGAGAGGGTCTGACCCAAGCACAGGAATTAGAACTGGGAAGCTCTGAGAGGGCATCAGGCAAAGGTGGCAAGAGAAGAAAAAGACACCCAGGGAATGACAAAAATACATACTGTGCATATATTTTTCCTGAACCATTTGAGAGTAAGCTGTAGACATTCTGACCCTTTACTCCTAAAATTCTAGCATGTATTTCCTAAGAACAAGGAGAGTCACAAAAGCACACACACTTACCAAATTCAGAAACTTTCACATTGATGCAGTAATATACTATCCATTTTCAAGTTTGGCCAATTGGCCTAATATTGTTCTTTAAAGCAATCATGGTTTTTCCAAAGCAGGACCCTATCTGGGACCATGTATTGCATTTACGTGTCATGCCTTTAGTCTCCTTTAATCTCCAACAGTTCCTCTGCCTACTTTGGTTTTTCATGTCATTGATATTTCTGAAGTACCCATTTTAGTTATTTTGTAGAATGTCCCTCAATTCAGGTTTGTCTAAATGTATTTTCCTGATTAGATTCAGGTTGTGCATTTTGGGCAGGAATCCTATGGAAGTGATGTTTTGGGCTCCTTGGCCCTTCACTTCAGGGACACCTGATGGCATTTTGTCCCATTATTGGTGATGTTCACTGTGACCGTTTGGTTGAGATGACGGCTGCCAGATCTCTCCACTTTCCCCCTTGTAATTAATAAATAATCTGCGGGAGATACTCCGAGACTGTGTGAGTATCCTGTTCCTCCACAAACATTAACTCAGTGGTTTCAGCATTCATTGGTGATTCCTACCTGAGTCACATTACTTTGGTGGCTGCAAACTGGTGATTTTCTAATTCTATTATTCCATTGAAATACTTGGCATTCTACTGTAAATGAGACCTTCCCTTTTGTCTCATTAATTTATGTATATTAGAATGGAATGGTGGATTCCTTTTTAGCTTAGTGTCTTATAATCTAGTAATAGGATTATTCATTTTGATATTCAAATTTTTCCAGATTTGGCCAATGGAAAACCCCTTCATGTTGCCTTCTGTGTTTTTTCAATGTGTCCCCATAATTTTTTTGAGCACTTTCCCACTTTTTGGCACAAGATGTCCAGGCTCTCTTTGTACTTTCCTTGACCCAGCCTTGGAATCAACCATTTCTCCTTTTAGTGGACAATGGGATATAGAAGATTTGGGCACTAGATGTACTCACTATTCCTGAAGTATCGTTACTTCCATGCCCTTCCTTCCTTCCTTCCTTCCTTCCGTCCTCCTTCCCTCCCTCTCATCCATCCATCCATCCATCCATTCATGCATTTATCATCATTCTATCTATCTCTCTATACATACAAACTCCAACACCACAGGGTTCTTGCTTGCCTTCCTCTATTCCACATTTTCATCTTTCTTCTCGCACAGTGAGATCCCTGGTTTCCAGCAACATCAAAATAGTCACTCATTTGCTCAAACCTGGATACAAAATAGCTCCAGAATTGTTACATCCAAATATTATCAACAAGTTTACTAAGTAAAGGTGAAGATTTCTTTGCAAATCTCTTTTCCTTTAGAGCAGATCCCATGGAGGGTATCTCATTCAAGAACTGTGTTCAGAATGTTGTGCTGTGGGGGCCCAGTGCAAAGCCACATGCCCGAGGTAAAGGGCAGGCATTTCTAGGGTCAGTCATCAAAAGAAGGGGCACTTTGGTGGGACCCAGGGATATGGGAGGTAGGTCTTAGGCTGGTGGGGGATGGAAATCCTATTTTTTCTTTTGGCCCTGATTTCTGGATCTAGCCTTTGAGGCACGCAATGGCCTACCGTAGGTACCTGTGAGTTGGGGGAAGATGGTGCTCCTACCTGGAAGCAGGAGTGGGAATGGTGGGGCCTGTGGGTTCAGGCCACTTTTTAACCAGGTCACCCAGTTGCACACCCTCTCAGGCTTCTAAGCCACAGGAAGCCTTAGCTCAGCCTCTGTGGTTCCATGGTCATTGAGTCCACACAGAGGCTGGAGTGCTAGGTTTTCTGAGGTCTCTACGATGGTGGCAGTGGGTTCTAGTGAAAGACCCCAGGGGAGGGTGATTCCAAGAAGCACAGTCAGAATGGCCAGGGCTAGAGATCTCCCCTCTACTGCTGGCGGGGAGAGCTCCCCTCTATCCAGGAGCTGGACTAGATTCTACTAAGAGTGATAGGTGTTTTCTGATGTCCTTTCATTGTTTAATTGAGGAGACTGAGAAAAGACTTGGCCCCAATGTCAGCAGTGACTTTGTGGCAGAACTTGAGTTTTTCTAGTATCTGACAACCAGCTGGACGTCAGAATGCAGGAGCACGGGTCCATTAGGGTCATGCGTGACTGGCAAACACGTTAATGATGATCGTGTCTGTTGTTCTGCAATGAAAGGCAGTAATTCATGATGACAATGGTTGTCTGGCTTCTATACCCCGAGTGACAGAGAGCTCTTTCCCTCCACTCTTGGTGAGATGGTCGCACAGTTCTTCTATTGAACCAGAGCCTTCTCCTCCTGTAGCTCCACCCATTGGTCTTTCCTCTGGGCTCCCTCCCCAGAATGATCCCAGGCTCCCTTCTTGAGTCTGCACACATTTCCTCAGGAGGGGAAAGCTGTAGTGCAGGACACATCACCTCCTCCCACAAGTTCAGCTGATCGTTCTTCTGGTGCAAGTTTACCACCGATCTGTAGGGCTAGAGTTAAGCTCAACACGCCAGGTGTGGCTGAGCATGCTGCCTGTGTGCTTGCTCTGGATTTCCTTGGTTTTCTCAGTAACTGTCTTCCACTGTGATTCAAATGTTCCCTATGCTTGACTATGACACCATCAGGTAATTTTCATCCAATTGCTGCTAGCTCTGTCCTCCCCCTTCTGCAGCTGACATTCCAGCCTTGTTAGCTTTTACCTTGTCAGCTCCCAGCCCCACCACTACGTCCCCGTCCTGGTCTGCTCTGACCTTTTTGAATCCCGGAATTCTAGTTCTAACATCGGTCTTTCTGTTCCTCACCCACCTCAATAAGCTTAAGCGCAGCTGTGGCTGTGGAGCTGGGAGGGCACAGAAAATCAAGGACCCACCCAGAGGTCATAGGAGTCAGTGGTCCTGAGGGTTGGCTGAGATGCTCTATCCCATCTCAGTACACAGGCCTGGATCCAGAAATAAGTCACAAAGTCTCCTTATCATGAACGTCACCCTCACATAGCCCCCGTCTGTGCACACTGGACATGGATCAGAACTGCAGGGGTTGGGGGCGGTTTTAGGAGTGATGAGGTTCAGGTTCAGGTTCAGGTTCAGGTTCAGATTGGGGATGGGGAGTTTGAATAAAGTTAAAAAACCCTTGTGTAGAATCTCAAAGAAAGCTGTAAGAGCCATTCATCTTCTTCTCTCTTTTTGTCTGGTCCATCCTGATCATGCCTGGGACTGGAGTTCAGCGTGGTCTGAGCTGTCACATGGGGCAAGAGACGGGCTTGATCATGCAGGGGGAGGGGCGCCTACTTGCAGTCGTTGTTGTGCATCAAAGCGCCGCTAGAGGGCACCAAAGAACCGTGCGGAGAGTTCCGCCCGGAGGCTCTGGTTCATCCTCTGCTGGGGACACAGAGCTACTACTGTGGCTTGATGGGGCTGTAAGAGGCAAAGCCCTCAGCAGCAACCTGTGCTATTCTAGAAGGCATCCACTGGCCTTAAACGAGGTCAGATTTCCAGGCACCATACAGGACTCCCCAACCCCCTCTGGTGCAGTGGGTGTGGGTACTACTGAGGGGCTGGAGATCCCAGGCTGTGCCCGTGTAGGGCTCTCAACCCTGCTCCCACTGTGGGCAGGGCATGCAGCCCAGGACCAGAGAATACAGGGCACTGACTCCTGCAGATGCCATGCTGGGACCTGAGCCAGGATTTCAGGCCCACTTCCCCGTGTACCTGTGGGCCACAGCATCTTCACCGGCCTAAGAATGTGTCCTGGCTCTGGATACTCGCCTACAAGAACTTTCAACTTGCTTTTTTCTCTTCTTTTTCTTCCTCACTTGCTGCTCACCTGGGCAGTTACCTATCATTCATTCATTCACTCATTCATTCAATGCATAACTCTCAAACACTACCCTTTGCCAAGTACCGTTCTGGGCGTGGGGGATGCAGCTGTCACCAGGACTGACAAGAGCCCTGTCCTCATGGCTTTTCCACTGTAGTAAGATCAGGAAGGTTCCATGACAGGCGGCCTCTGTGGGAGAGTGGGCGACCTCACCAATAACAGCCGCCCTAAGAACACCCAGAGCTGCCTGTCATGAGTGAGTGGTGTGCTAGTTGCTAAGCGACGATCCCTACACAGGTTATCTTGTCGAAACCTCATAAGAATCCAACAATGTGCTGTATTTACTTTATAGACGAGGAAACTGAGGCACTGAGAAGTTGAGTCACTTGCCTCAGATCTTCAGCCAGTGTGCGTCAGAGCTGAAATTCAAACCCCGGTTTGAATGACTCTCAAACCAGCGTTCTTTCCTCCCTTACCCCGTGCTCCCCCCAACCTGCCTCGCCTCTCTCGCATCCTGTCAAGTTCCAAGGAGACCGAGGCTATAACCCTGCTCTGTAAACTGTGAGGTCCTGTGAGGTGCTGCTCGTGGGAGGAATGACTTAATTGCTAAACATTCAATGGAGGCCTCCCTTGGAGCCCCTGGAGCCCTGTGAAGGCTGTGCTCTGGTGCAGCAAGCTGCATGCAAGCTGATAAAGTGCTCTTCCTGCGCGACGGGGCGCCATGCCCAGCAGAGAGGCCGCGCTGGCTGGTGATGGCCGCAAGTGTTCACACCTGACTCCTGGTCCAGCCGCCGCTCAGCGGGAGGCGTGCCGGAACTGCTGGGGAAAGCCTCCCCCATCTGTGCAGCGAAGAGAGAGCAGCTGGCCTGAGAGTCCCTCTGCATAATGCAATTATTCACAATGTAGGTCAGCGGCCCCTGCACACAGCCTGCTTTGTCAGGCCGCACAAACGGACACGCAGGGGGTCTGGGCATAGTAGGATGAGGTGTTGAGGCCTGAAAGGTCAGAGACTGTAGTCCTGCCATGGACTTGCTGGGTGATCTTGAGTAAGTTCTTGCCCTTTTCTAGACCCAGGTAACCATCTGCAGAGAGCCCATAGGCTAATTTATAGTACAGTTAACGTGAGCCTATTCGTGGAGGAATGACTGTATTTGCCCTACATTTACACATTCAGAATCAACTCAAGTCAGTATTTCTGCAGTGTCTACTGTGTGCGGCGCACCCTGCTCTGTGCTGGGGTGCAGGTTTACAAGGCCGACGGGAGGGAGGCTTGCCTTCCTGCAGCGTGCATCCTAGTGGAGGGCACGGAACACAGTGCAGCTAAGAGCAAAGCGGTGATACGTGTTCCTAGAGAGGGGTACAAGGTACTTTGAGGGGTGCTAGCAGTGGGACCTACTTCAGATCAGATAGCCTGGCCGGGCTCTTCGGAAGTGGTGACATTCAGCCTGAGCCCTGAATGATGAGAAAGACCAGACACGTGTGAATCTAGGGGGAGAGCATTTGTAGGAGAGGGAACATCAGCCGGTGGGAAGGACCTGAAACGGCACAGACTTTGGCATATTTTAGGAACCAAAAGGAGGCCAGTGTGGCTACAGCGTAATAAGTGAGGACAGCACAGAAGCCACTCGCGGAGCTTGTTAACAGCCCGATCAGGGCGGCAGGTCTGGATGCTGTGTTTCTAACAAGCTCCCAGGTGATGCTCATGCTGACGGCCTCTTGGGCAGCATGGCCTTAAAGGTTCCGCACCACAGGGTGACATTTGGTCCTCAGCTTCGCAGCTCTTGGGTTAAAAATGAAAATCCCTTTGTCATGCACATGCCTCTGACAAGAGTGACAGCTCAACACGAGGGCAGACTTGACACTGCTTGTCTGTGTATTCTGACCTTGGACCAGACCCTGGCAAGACTGTGTGTTTGTGTGTCCTGCGTGGGGCCAGCCACGGCCGTTAGGGCTGGGCAGGGAGGGTGGGGAGTCTGGTTGGAGGGTGTGATGCGGCCCGTGGGCTTCCCCTGTGACCACAGCCTCTTGGCTCTGGTCCCATTTTATGCTGCCAGTGCTGGGATGACTCAGGTTCTGCAGCCTCAGCTCCCCAGTACTGCTTGGAGGGGCGGGGTACTTTCCACCTTCTGACCAGTTCCCAGAAACGGGCACTCAGAACTTCCTCCCTGGACCATTCCTCCTCCTCCTTCTTCTTCTTCTCTTTTTTTTTTAAATTTCAAATTTGATTTTTGAACTATATGGTAAAATTGGTAGGTAAGTATAAGTGTGTATAGAAACGTGAGTTTGAGTGTGTGTGGTGGGGAGGGGGAGGCTGTCTGACCTTTGGGGTTGCATTTCAGAGTCTTGAGATGTTTCTCTTTTCCTGGGAAGGCAGGTGAGTTGACACTGCCTCTTTTGGGGGAGACTGGGGAGGTCCCATCAAGGAAGCCTGGGCAGGAGGGGAGCGGGCACTTGGTTCAGACCCCAAGTCCATCACCTGCCAGGTATGTGACTTTGAACACATCTCCACGCCTTTCTGAGTCATGATTTCCTCATCTGTAACCTGCCGGCATTGGCAAGACAATCCAAGGAGGTGACTGGTGTGTTTAGCAGACTTTTGAGGCTGGAAAACCTGCTCTTTATGTGCAAACCGGCACCATTATCTCCAACTGCAGAGTCGCAGAGTGCTGGAGCCAGGAGGAGCCTTCCTGATCCCTCCGGGCTGGGTTGCTTATCTCAGCAGCAGCAGCCCCGCAGCTCGGAGGCAGCAACGCGAGAAGCTGTCGCTTCAAGGTAAAAAATTTTTTTTTTTTTTTAGAACGTTTGATTACAAGTTTGGGTGAATGTTTTCAGAAGATCCCAGACCTGGAAGGGACCCATGAGATCACCCACCGTGTTTCTCAATGGGGGCACTTCCGGCGTTGTCTTCTTTGGAAGGAGCGGGTGTGTCTCTTTGTCGGGAGAGACTGTCCTGTTCAGTGCAGGTACTCAGGACCCCTGGCATGTGGGCACTAAGTGCCAGGAGTGTCCACTAGTCACTGTAACCGCCTAAATCCCCCTCCCCGACTCCCCAGTTCCACATACTGAGAGGATTATGCACTGGTCCAGTTCCTCTATTTATAGATGAAGAAACCGAGGCACAGGAAAGGACTTACAGCATGCGGGTGACTCAGTGGAGGCCCAGAGGCGGGTGTCCTGACCTGGTCCCATGCCCTGGGTCACGCTGCGGTTGGCACAGGAGGGGCCAGCCTTGTGGGCTGCTCAGACGGTTCCGGGGTGCTGGGCATGGACACGTGAGGCCCTGGAGCTGAATGAGGCCCACCTGTGGCTGTTGGATGGCTCTCATCCGCTGGTGCTACACACCTTCCCTCAGGGACACGCGGGCAGCTTCCAGAGCAGCAGGCTCGGGACCCAGAGCTTGAACGCAGGCCTGCCGAACTCTCCAAACCTTGGCTTTAAACCGCAAATCCAGAACTACTCAGCCTTTGGCCCTCCCCGTCCAGCCCCTGAGGCCACCGTGTCCGTTTGGTGACTCTCATCACCCTCCCACGGGGGTCTGCTGCTACCTCAGTGTACAGCCTGGCTGGTGGGTCACAGCAACGCCCAGCTCTCAAGTCCAAGCCCAGCCTGAGTGACATGGGAGGTGACAGAACTGGGGTGTGAAGATGCTTTAGATCAGGAGGTTAGAGCACGTGGGATCCTGGACAGCACTGCTGGGCACGTGCCCTCGATGGATGGTTTTCAATGTTACTTCAATCTGCCTCCCAACCCTAGGAGCTCGGTAAGACCCTCAGCCTCCTTCCCATTTTGCTCAGAGGACATTGAGCCCAGGAATAGGCTATAACTCACCCAAGGGCACAAGCACGGAAGCCGAGGACCTGGCACTTGAGCCCAGGGTCCCTTCCATTGTTTGTGCTCCTTCCTGGAACCCTGGCTAATTCTGGGAGTCCCAGCTCACTGAAGAGAAAGGAAGCTGGCTGCCTGGACGAGCCGCAGGCGTTCCCTCTTGTGTGCCTTGCTGCAGCTCGGGCGTGGGCTCAGAAGCAGCAGGTCGACACGGCTATGTCCGGGTGCAATGCACAGCCACTGGCCTGGCCTCTGGACAAACGCTCTGACCCAGGTCTGTCACACGCTCACTCGGGGCCTCAGGTTCTCCTCTGCAAAATGCTGGAGTCACCTGCTTTGAGGGTTGTTCTGAGAATTGAGCAGGAGCCCAGAAGACAAAAGACTACACAGCCTAGACATACATATACCCGCGGTAATGTGTGCGAGAATAATGCATCCATTTCATTTGCCTGTTGTCATTCAGGGAGGCAAGTGGGTTGGGAGCCCCCGAAGTGCAGTATTGCAAAGATTGCTCCAAAATAGGATGTTGTAATTGGTGCTGCTGCCACTGACGGCTGTGTGCGGGAGTCCCTGGGCAGCCACAGGCCCTGGATGAGTGTGCGCACTGCAATCCCTTCTGCACTCTGCAGCCGGGGCCCGTTTTTCTGGGCCGGTTTTCTTATGTCCTGCCAGTGTTTCCTCCTCTGCATCAATGACATGATGTTCCGATATACAGTAGACCCACCGTTGACCAGCACCCCTGGGCTGGAAAAACATAGCATTATTTCAGTGATTAGTGCCAGTTGCTTAAGTTCTGGTTAACGGAGAGTCTACTGTATTATATCTTCAAAGCTGTTCTCAACTCATCTCACACTCACTATTCAACTATTCTGTCTTGTACCACAACTTTGGGGCTTGAAGAGGCTCAGGCACCCTCTTTCGCTTCCCATCCTGAGTGTGCAGTCCCCACCAAGAGCTCATCCAACCTTTCTGTGCACACCTCTGGTGGTGAGACACTCACCACCTCCTAGGCAAGCCCAGTTCATTTCAGAGTAGAGTAAAATGTGACCGCTCTTCCTCATCCTAAGCTGAAACGTGTATCCTCAGAACTTCCCCACTGGCCCCAGGACAGTCCCTCTGAAGCTTAGGGACAGTGACTGTGTCCCTCAGAGACTTCTCTTTGCTGGGCTATCAGCCCTTCCTACAGGGCATGGTTCCTTATTCTTTCCCCTCCTGGCCACACTTCATCTTGTCACTAACTCCATGGGGCCTGGGGCCTGGGGCCCAGATGGGAAGACAGATCTCCAAGGGGATCTGAGGAGGGCAAGAGTGATGTGCTGTCACCTTGCCTAGGGCTCATGTTCCCCTGGGGCTGTCCCCTAAGCCCACACTGGTTATTCTGTAGCCAGACCACACCATGGAGCTTGGCCATCCATATTTAAGGGGCTGTTGGTGCTTGGGACACACACACACGCACACGCATACACACACACACACACATACTCACACAGTCTGGTGTTCCAGGGAGCTAAGGAACTATCTATTCTGTGATGCAGAACTGCTGAGAGTTCCCTCTGCTGTCCAGGAGAAATGCCCTGGTGGCTTCCTTGTCATTCCTCAAGACACGTGTCAGGTCTCCTTTTCGATGGAGGATGTGCTACCTAGTGTGCAATTCCCAAAACAATCCACCAAAGGCTACTGGTGAGTGGCCTTACACTCTCACCCCTCTCCCCCAAATTTATAAGACAAGTGAGAGGAGGAAAGTAGGTAATCTAGAGACAAGAGGGGCAATAAACAGGAGTGTAGCTCTAAGAAGACTTGAAATGTGCATTTTTTCCTAAGAACCAAAGAACGTGGCATGGCTTTGGCACAACAAAAAGTAAGCCTATAACTACATATATTTTTCACATATATAATCACATGTGCCCCCAAACTATCCCACACATGGTAGAACAGAAAGTATCAGCTCTGTTTTACAGATAAGGAAACAGAGGCTGGGAGAGGTTCAGTGGACTGACCAAAGGGCAGGACGGGGTGGCAGAGACTGGCGATCCCCTGACATCCCAGCTGCTTACTCACACACAGTTCTCTGTCCCTTTACAGTCAGGTGGCGGTCACATGACTAATTCTGGTCAATGGGCTGTATGGGAGGAAGTGACATTTGACCTTTGTGGGCTGAGGTCTAGTAGAGCTGTCCCAAGATCTGTGTGCTGCCCTGTGAATCCCCTGGAGACCACCTGGATTCACAGGTGGACTTTGTATAAGACAATAAACCTCTGATGCATTTTGCTACTGAGATTTAGGGGTTCAGCCTATCCTGACTAATACAGAAGGCAATTATGTTTGTTTTTATGTTATCGCATGTCAGGCACCATGCTAAGGACTTTGCACGTGTTACATCATGCAATGCTTGAAGCTGTGAGAAAAGGATTATTCTGTTATGTATGGGAAAATAGACACAGCAAAGCGAAGCTGCTTGCCCAGGGTCACACTAGGGTGTGGACCTGGGACCCGAACCTGGGTCCATCTGATTGGAAAGCCTCGATGAACTCTGGTGATTTGCAGAAACAGATGGCTATTGTGTTCCAACACCCCGCTGGGCTAAACGCTTCCTCTGAAGATGGAAGATTGCACAGATTGCTTTTCTCATTCAGATTTTATGCCTGAGTGAAATCCTTGTGCTCTGATTTATTATAGCAACACTGATTTTCCAATTTTAAGACAACAATGCAGCTTGAGATAAAACGGGAAGAAAACACTGAAACATTTGAAACCTTTGCTAGATTCTTATTACATCTTGCTTGAACTGTTCAGGGCCCGCCTCATTTTCCCCTCCTGCTTCCAGTCTCCCATGCGGATGGCCTGCAAGAGCACCTGTCTAAAACAAAGGCTAAGCACACTCCCTCCCACCCCAAACCCACCAAGAGCCCCCGAGCCCGCCAGCGGCACTTAAATTATACTCCTCATAATATGTCAGTGTGCTCATAAGCTTGAGCCATGTGAAAGGGTTCACGACTAAAGAAGTTGCAGGAACTCTACTAAAAATTTTTATTATTAAAAATTAAATATTTTAATTAAAAATATTAAACTGCAGAACTTTTCAGAGCCTTTGCTATGCTAAAGCCCATTGTACGTTTCTAAGAGGCAGCAGGTACATAGTTCTGGGACTTCTTCAACTTTTGGACCAGGAAATCACCCCATTCTCTTTTATTTTGGGACAACTAATGGGATTGATATTCTACGTCATATATTTTGGGAGGATGTTGGCTTTTAGGATAAAGTCTGAAATTCTTAGCTTAACCTTCAAGTCCTCCCAGGTTCTGGTCCCAGGTCACCCTTCAGTCTCATTTCCCAACCCCTTGTCTCTGTCAACCCCAGGGTTCAACTCCTCCCCCTGGAAATCTTCCTGTTCATCATCTCACTCAGTCTTAAGTTTGGGGGTTTTCTGAGCTGTGACTTGGAGAGAAAACAAGGGTTGAGAAACAATGTGAGAAACTTAACACAATGCAGCCTCTATTCAGGAGAATGTTAAAAACACTCTATTAGTGACGTGGCTGAGATGGAAATGGGAATGATGATTGTGCGACTAATTGAAAGCCATGTGTTTACCGAGGCTCAAAGAACCCCTTTTAGAAACGGAGACTGGGCCTGTGTATGCCAATGAACAAGGCAAAATGGGTGCACATTGGAAACAAAAAACACCAAGATATGCTGGGCAGAACCAAAGATATCAACGTAATTAATAAAGTAATTAACATGCACGGGAAATGCAAAAGCTGCCAGGAGGCTGATAAGAGAGGGTTATTAAAAAAGAATGAGCAGTGTAGCAAGGAAGTGAAATGAAGTTCTGCATTTCTTTTTTTACCATGGACCCCCAAAATACTCTATAGTAATAAACAGGCCTTGACTGACTGCAAAAATACTAGTGCGGCTGGGGCCAGAATTTGCTGTTGACCCTTTGTCTGGCAAAATAAACAGATCAAGCAACCAATCAGCCAGCCAGTCCCCGAGAACATGGGGAAGTGCTGAGGCTAGAATAGGAGACCCACACCTGGTGGTATGGTCGATGACAAGGTGTCCAGCCCTGGGAACTAGATTGTCTGAGCTCTAGTCCTAACTCTGCCACTCACAAACGACGAAACCCACAGCTGCTGTGCAGCCTCATCGTTGCCGTCTGTAAAATGGGCCCAAACATAGTACCTCCTCACAGACCTCAGGACTGAATGGACTGATACGTGTGAAGCCCGAGGGCAGTGCCTGGCCTGAGTGAATGGCTCTGGGTCAGCTGACTTCTCCTGTGTCCACTTCCCAGGGCCTTCAGAGGAAGGGCACGGAGGTGGAAACAGACATCCAAGGACTGGTTTAAATTAGCAGCTCGTCCACAGTCACCTCTCTGGCTCTCGGATTTTGGGTAAGTCTTTGCCTCAGTTTCCCCATCAGGGCCTGTTTAGGTGATTACTTAGGTCAGTTCAAGATCTGAAATCCTGAGCCAACACTGTTTGCACAGAAAGGTGACTATTCAGAGAGTGAAAGAGACCCTCCTTGGAGGCCCCTTCTCTTCCTCCTCCTCCTTGGCCCTTCCACCACTAGTCCCCACACCAAGGACCTCCTGGGCCCTTGGGCTGGAAGCTGCAGTCATGGGGCTACTGCATCTCCCTCATCAACACATCCACTTGCCCTGAGCCCTGGGCCTTGGGCCTCTGCCTGCCTCACCAACAGGATATCTGGGCCCCTTCTTGGCAGCTGCTCCCTGTCCTTCATGGTACCACCTCCCAGCTTGCCCCCCTACCCCCACTTTTCTCCTTTTCTCAAATTTTTATGAAAGCCTGTTTTTCAACTGCACAGAAAAGCTGTACAGTACAATGAACACGTGTGCACACTTTTCCAAGAGTCAACAGTTGCTAACATTTGGCCATATCTACTACAAATTTCTCTTTCTCTCTCTCTCTCTCTTTCCCCATCCCCAAATCATTTGAAAATAAATTTCTGATTCCAAGACACTTCAGCATGAATGAGTACATAGCTCTACATAATCACAATATGATCCAACCTAAGAAAAGTAACAATAACTCCATAATACTATCTGATAACCACAGTGAACTTTGAGCAAGAGCTCACCATGTTCCTTTAATGGCTCCCAGCTGCCTCCAGGTTAAACCCCCTCCAGCCCTGAACCTACTTTCTACCCTCGGGCAGCCAGATTCGGCTGATTCTGAAACATTTCCCCAGACACACCCTACACTTTTCCGGCTCCAGGTTTGTCATCCACATGGAATGCCACGGCCTTGTTGCATTCCATGTCGATGAAATGAGGTTTTGCCCACTATTTAAAGCCCAGCTGCCATTACATGTTGTCCTGGAACCTTCTGAAGTCTTTCTAGATGAAACGCATCTGTCTTTTCATATCTCCACAACATGTGGGAAGCTCATGCGATGACACGTGTCACATATGGAAGGACACAGAGACAAGAATGGAACAAATCCCTAATCAAACTGCACCTGAAGTCCACACTACCTCTGGACCTTCCCAGGATACTAGTATAGTCTCTCTGCTGCGCACTCCGGTTTGCGTCGCTTGCAGCAACACACATCCTAATGAAGTGGGGTGAGAGCTGACAGCCCCATAGCCATCTACAGCTGTAAAGCAACAGCACAAAACTACCGCACATTACACACCGGCTGCACTGGATGCTTGCTGTTCCCCAAGAACATCCCCCACTTCCTGCCCTTGCTTTGGAATGCCCTTTGCTTGGAATGTACCTTTTCCTGTTTTTAAAAACTGAGATAAAATTCACATAGCAAAATCCACCATTTTAAAGTGTACAGTAAGTGTTTTCTCAGTATATTCACCATGTTGTTCAACAATCACCACTATCTAATCCCACATAATTTTTATCACTCCAAAAAGACACCCCATTCCTCTTTGTGGTCACTCTCCCACCTCCCTCTCCCGACCCCTCACCGATGGTCTGTCTCCATACATTTGCCTCTTCCAGACATTGCGTATAGACAGACTCATACAATATGAGGCCTTTTTGTGTCTGGCTTCTTTCACTGAACATAATGTTTTCAAGGTCCATCCATGTTGTAGCATATATTGAAACATCCTTCTTCTTTATGGCTGAATAGTATTCTATTGTCCAAATATACCACATTCTGGTTATCTGTTCATCAGTTAATAGACACTTGGGTTGTTCCTTTGTTTTGGCTATTGCGAATAATGCTGCTATGAGCATTCATGCAGACGTTTTCATTGCTCTTGAGTGTATACTAGGGGTGGAATCGTTGGGTCACATGGCAACTCTGTTGAAATTTTTGAGGAACTTCCGGACTCTTTCACACAGCTTCTGTTTTCTCTTAACTGTCTAAGTCCTACTGGTTCTTTCACAACGTAGGGGAAAAAGTCCCCTTTTGTGAAACCTTTCTCAAGCCAGGATGACTAGCTACCTCCTCTGTGGTAGGTCTGGGGCTGAACTAGTCCAGCACTTACCACCTGCACTGACCTGGCCAGTGAACGTATCAGTCCCCTGGACTGCGAGAGTCCTGAGACTAGGGGTTGTGCTGTCCCCGTCGCTGTGGCCCCAGCCTCTGGCACATAGTGAGTGCCCAGCAACTATGGGGTTAGTGAATGAATGACATGGTAATGTCTCTCCAGTGGCCTCGTGGTACAGCTGAGTTCAGGGGGGCTTCTTTGTAACAGAGGGTGGGCTGTGCTGAGGGTCTCCTGGGTGGGGCAGTGGAGGTGTGTGGGTGGAGCAGAGGGTGTAGAGCACGAGAAGGCACAGGGCAGGGGAAGTCTGCATCCATGGATGTGGTTTGGCTACACATGCTTAAGTTCAGAGGCTGCCTTGGCATGGGCCAAACGGGCCCCATCCAGCTGGCTCATGCTTGAACAGGGAAGTGGACAAAAAGGCAGGTAGGATGTCAAATCCCAGACAGGTGCTCGAGATAGTAACAGGCCTCACGCTAGGGCAGAGCTCCACTATTTAGGAAGCAATTTCCCACCCACTGTCTCATCTGAGAGCATGGAGAAGGGGTGGGCACAATTTTGGGGAGCAGCCAGCCTGGCTCAGAGCCTCTGAGCCCCACTTACTACCTGTGTGGCCCAGAGCCCAACCCTTGACTCCATGCACCTCCACGTCACCTGTAAAGTGGGAACAGAACTGTCTCTGCCCAGGGCGATTGTGAGGGTTAAATGAGTGGAGTCAGTGCAAGTGCACTGGAAGCTGCAAGCCTAGCCCTCAAGACCTCCTGGGAGGCTGGCAAGGTACTTACATGAACTTCCTCATGGAGTCGAAAGCTCCGAATCAGAGTGGGGAAAGAAGTCACAAAGATTCCACTCCTGTGTGCATGAAGCTTAGTGCTAGACACTTGAACACGTTATCCCAGTTAAGGCTCATAGGAAGCCTATGAGGGAGGAATGGATTTTCCCCTATGGACACTAGGGCTCAGAGAGGGTGAGTCACTCGCCCAAGGTCACACAGCTAGGACATGGCAGAATATGGATGAAAACCTTGGATGGTAGTGTTTATGGCTAGCCCATCATTCTTCCAAAGCCCACAGTGCAGGAGCCTGGGTTGGTGAATACATTCCATTTCCTTGGCATGTGAATGCATTTCCAGAAGCCTGCCATGTATTTTTAATAATTGGTATGAGCATGCAATCTCTCGTCAGCCTGCTTCCTGTCTGCTGTAAGACGCAGATAAGAAAGAAAGAGATGAGCGGACACAGGAAAATCCTCCACACCCATTGGCAGAAATTCCTTTAGCCCAGAGTTACCCTTCTCGATGTAATCCTCTGAGCTTTCTGTGTCTGAATCATGAACAAAAATGACTTCTTGGGTGAAATATTAAAGCACCATGTGTGGATGTCTGTAGTCTCGCTCTGGCAGCTCTGGTGATAATGGCCCAGAGGAGCCGGGTTTGCAGCCTGTGTCTTGGAGTCAGATTCCATTCCTCTGAGATTCCTAATAGCCGGGACCATGCTGGGCTGAGCTCAAGGGCCCAGTGACAAGGAGTCAGACACAGGAAAATGGCAAGATGAGGGATGGCTCCAAGAGGGCTCAGGGGTTGTGCAGCCAAGAGCCAGATGATAAGGGTGCTCCTGTAAGAGCTGACCTTCGTGGGGTCCTCCTGCCATGAGGGGTGCAGGGTAGGTTCCCTACAGGCACTGTGCCTTCTCATCCTCCCCAAGCCCTACGCGGTGGGTATTATTACTATCCAGACCATATGATAGATGGAGAAACTGTGCCCTAGGAAGTGAAGTCACTCACTATATTAGTTTCCTCGGGTTGCTGTCACAAATTTCCACAAACAGGGTGGCTTAAAACAATGGGAACTGAACTTCGCATAGTTCTGGAAGCCAGCAGTCTGAAATCCAGATGTCACAGGGCCGTGTACCCTTTGGAGGTGCTGGGGAAGAGTCCTGCGGCTCGCCCAGCTTTCTGTGGCTCCCGGCGTTCCTTGGCTTGTGGCTGCATCACTTCAATCTTCCGCCATCTCCACATGACTTTCCCCTCTGTGTCTGTGTCTTTTCTTCTTTCTTATAAGGACACTTGTCATTAGATTTAGGGCCACTTGGGGCAATCGGGATGATTTCATCTTAACAGCTTTAATTTAATTACATCTGCAAAGACCCTTTTTCTGGATAAGTTTATAGTCACAGGCTCCAGGCAGGGATATGGACATATCTTTTTGGGGGGTCACAGTTCAACCTTACACTTACTTAAATTCACACAGTCAGTGGCTGAGCTGGAATTTGAAGTTAAGCCTAGTTCCAGAGTCCATTTGCTTGACCACTCAAGTCATTTTCGTACTATGGGCTAACTGCTGCATGCTTACATGCTGTGTGACTGTGGGAATATTATTTAACCTCTCTGTGCCTCAGTTTCCTCATCTATAGATGGGGGATAATAATGGTCATGACTGCATGGGATTGCTGTGAGGATTAAGTTGACAATGTAAGGCAGTGGGAACAGTGTCTAGGACAGAGTGTACATACAACAAAAGCTATTGCTATTATTATTGCTGCTATTGTTATTACCAAGACAATGAAGCTTTGTTGGGATACTGGATGAAGGTTGAGCAGACCTGCTACTAAGGGTGAGGCTGGACAGGGAGATTTGCTGGGTTTGAACATCTGCTCACAAGTGCTTCAGTCTTATGCAACAGCAACTAGATAATCAGATGTGAAAGAGGTTTAAACATTTATAAAGGAACACTATGCTCAATAGATGTAATTTTGAAAACATCAATGAAGAAAATGTTTCTTTAAAACAAAACCACGTAAAACACAAAATTGATGCGGAAAGAAGCAGGAAGTACGAACAGGCCAGTAAACCAATCCCAGCCAAATCGATCCCCAGTCATCTAATACTACGTGGCCCAGACTGGGGACAGTTGCAGTGTGTAGCAAGGGCATCTCAGACCTGTCAACTCACCTCTCCAGCCTCAGTCTCCTCCTCTCTAAAATGGGGATGTCAAGGTGTTTTGAAAAGTGTGCATGCTATAAAAATGTGAGGCATCCTTATTGTGTGTTTGTCAACTGTTGAGCGCCTGTAGCCAAGTGCAACAGACCTGGGGTTAGGGCCCCAGTCCAGAGAAGGGCAGGAAAGAGGGTGAGCTGTGTGTTGAGAACTGGGCATGCCCAGTGATGATGTTGCCATCCCCTGAGCTCTTAGGGGGGACCCACAGGTTGTGTCTGTGCCCCCTGAACTGAACTGAACATCTTTGGGTTATGTTAAGGGTTCCATCCTTTGTCAAGGTCAAAATGACTCAGTATTTAACGTTTATTCCACTGTTGCTTTAGGGAGAAATTCCAATGGCAGAAAATAATGTACACCCCAGCATGTGGCCAACGGTTCCACTTCAGAGCCACTGTGGGTTTCTGTGGTTGGTGGCTTCCTGCAACTGCAGGGCAGTCATATCAACCTGCCTAAAGTTCTGGCTGGGAACTTGTTCACCCTCTGCCTCTCAATGTCAATGAAAAATGCTGCAGAGATAGAACTCTTGTAGCTTTTTCTTCTGTCTTATGCCTTATTCTCTGTCTTCCACTGAAGAAACAATCATTCAAATGATGGCTTAATGATTTTCAGAAAAACATGAGACTGGAGGGGCTCACTCAGCTTTGTGGGGTCTGCACTTGTGAACCTTCTCAGGTAACCTCCTCTCTGAGTCTGAATGTCATTTGTCACCATCATGTTCTCCAGCTGGGGGTTGGGGTGAAGGTTGGTAAGAGATCCCATCTGGATTTCAGGTTTCTTGGATTCAGGCTTTTCTTCTCTTACCTTTTAGCCTTAAATGTCTTGTTCGGAGTCTCTGCCTCTAACTTTGGTACCCAAAGTGCATCCTAGGCCCTCTCTAGAGATTGGTGAGGGTCTGGTGTAGAAAGTTTCAACCCTGCCTATACACTAGAACCCACGTTCACCTCTAACAATTCCCACTCTAGAGGCCTCTTTCCAAACCAATTAAATCAGGATGGGTGTGTGTGTGTGTGTGTGTGTGTGAGAGAGAGAGAGAGAGAGAGAGAGAGAGAGAGAGAGAGAGAGAGGGAGAGAGAGAGACATGAGGACCAGTACTTTAAAAAACATCTCATCTGGGTGATGCAGCCAGGATTGAGAACCATAAATCTAGCCTATCTTTAAAATCATTTAAAAATGTTCCTGTTCACCTTCAAAATATTACTTTTTTTTTTTTCAGTGTCAACATACTCACCCAATAAGGTAAGCTACCTGCTGAACAATTGCATTACCTGGTCAGAGGTTGTCAATGCTAAGAAGAGCCATGTCATGGACACTTGCTTGTTCATTCATTCATGCTTTTTCACTATGTATGCATACATTCCTTTGCTCATCATTCACTTGCTCATTCAAACAACATATACTGAGCACCTACTATGTACCTGTCAGACTATGTGAGGCAATGGGGCTAGAACACTGAGTGAGACAGGTAAGGCTCCTATTCCATGGGGCTCACATTGTAGTGGAGGAAAGCAGAAAACCAATGAGAGCATGAAGGATAAATGATATGATGGAGAAACAGGTGAGGTAAGACAGAATGTTTAAGGCTTGTTAAGACTTGTTAATATATATTTTTGTTGTTGTTGTTAATATCATTAACATGGCAATGCTCCCTAAACTGATCTACAAATTCAGTGCAACCCACATAAAAATCCCAATGCCTTTTTTGAAGACATGGAAAAACTGATCCTATAATAATTCATATGGAATCTCAAGGGGCCCTGGGTAACCAAAAAGGACTCTGGATAACTTGAAAAAGAACAAAGTTGGAGGACTCACACTTCCCAATTTCAAAACTTACCATAAGCTACAGTTATCAAGAGAATGTGCTATTGGCATAAGGGTAGACATATAGA
Source organism: Craseonycteris thonglongyai (assembly GCA_004027555.1). Lineage (NCBI taxonomy): Eukaryota > Metazoa > Chordata > Mammalia > Chiroptera > Craseonycteridae > Craseonycteris > Craseonycteris thonglongyai. The sequence continues at coordinate 48,028 of PVKE010000969.1, read as the reverse complement.
TTGATGGAATAGAACTGGGAGGCCAGAAATAAACCATACATCAGTGGTCAGTTGATTTTCCGAAGGTGTTAGAAGAATATTCAATGAGAAAAGAATATTCTTTTCAACAAATGGAGCTTAGATAACTAGATATCCACATGCAAAAGTATAATTTATTTCACAACCTCACACCATATACACAAATGAACTCAAAATATATCAAACACCTAAATGTAAGAGCTAGTATTATACAACTCAGAAGAAAATATAAGTATAGTATATCTCCATAACCTTGGATTGGGTAATGGTTACTTAGCTATGATACCTAAAGCACAAACAACCAAAGAAAAAAAATAGATAAATTGGACTTCCATCAAAATTAAATTTTGTGCGTGTGTCACAGGAAACTAATGAGAAAGTAAAAAGACAACTCACAGAATGGGAGAAAATATTTGCAAATCATATATCTGACAAGGGTCTAGTATCCAGAATATACAAAGAACTCCTACAACTCAATGACAAAAAGGCAAATAATTCAATTAAGAATAGCAAAGGACTTGAATACACTTCTCCAAAGAAGATATACAAATGGCCAATACATGAAAAGATGCTCAACATCACGAGTCATTTGATAGTCATTCTCATGAAAAATGCAATGAGATACCACTTCACACCTGATTATAGCTGCCTATAATACAAAAGGCAGATAAATAACAAGCGGTGACCGTGTGGCGATATTGGAAACCTCATCTAGTGCTGGTGGGAATGAAAAATGGCACTGTTTGGCAGTTCCTAAAAATGTGAAACAAAATTACCATATGACCCAGCAGTTCTATGCCTATCTGTTTACCTAAGAGAATAAAAAACACGTGTTCATGCAAAAACTTGAACATGAATGCTCACCGCAGCATTATTCAAAAACTGGAAATAGCCCCAATATCCACCAACTGATGAAGGTGTTGTATCAACATAAGGGAATGTTATTCAGCCTTACAAAGAAATGAAGTATGAATACATGCGGTGACATGGAGGGACCTCAAAACATTATGATAAGCGAAAGCAACTAGTCACAAAAGGCCACATATTGCGATTCCACTGACATAAAATATCCAGAGTAGGCAAGTTCATAGAGACATAAAATAGATTTGTGGTTGCCAGGGGCTGGAGGAAAGGGGAAATGAGTATTGATGAGTAAAAGAAACACGGTTTCTTTTGGAGTGATGAAAATTTTATGGAATTAGATAGTGTGAATGGTTGCAAAACCTCATGAATGTACTAAAAACCACTGTATTGTACATTTTACAAATGTGAATTTTATGCTACCTGAATTATATCTAAAAAAAAAAAAGATCTCTCTGTCTACCATGTGAAAATGGCGTGGGAGGGGGAATGAGTAAGAGCAGGGAACCTGCTTAGACAGTTCTGGTAACAACAATAAACAACAACTCAGTGGCTTAAACAATGAAGGTTCCTATTGTTTATCCTTATCATACCTTTCTTCCATTTTGTGTCAACTGTAATTTTGGCTCACAGCGCCCCCTCCTGGATGCCAGATAATGAGAGATGGTGGCACTTTGGACCTCACTGGTGGCCGTGGAGACAGACAGAAGTGATGGATTAGGATAGGATTCCGCAGTAGAGTCTGCAGGGCTAGTATAGAACTTCTTAGAGAATATCCATTGATCTCCTAATAACATTGCTCTAAGGCTGGATTCATTCAAGTATTCAACTAATATTAGTTATTGAGTGTGTACTACGTGCCAGACACTCTTCCAGGTGCTGTGAATAAAGTACAATCCTCCCTCCTCTGGTAATCTCATGAAGCTCACTTTCTAGTAGATGAGGTGGTGTTTGTGACAGAGATAGGAATGATTGGAAGTCAACACCTGCTTTCCTCTCTCCTCCAGGCACATAGTAGGACAGTTCTTCCCTGCCCCACTGAACTCAAGCATGGGCAGCTAACATGTTCTGGCCAATGAAATATGGGTGGAAGTGATGTGTGACCCTCTGGAGTGGAAGCTTTAAAAGTCAGTGCATACTTTGCCATCATGCACTCTTTCCCTTTGCTACAAAAACTATCCCAGAAGGGGCCCCACCAGCTGTGTCCTGGAGTGAGGATACTTTGGGGCAAGCTACAGTTGTCCCTCCATGGACAAGTATTATGATGAATAAAGAAAGGATCTTTATTGTATTAATCCACTGAGTTGTTCTTTTTTATTGTTACTACAGCAAAACCTAGCATATCCTGACCAATGCATGCTCTCTCTCACTTTTTCACCCTTTTTAGGACATTAAAGCCAGACTCAATTCCAGCTCATACTTTAGAAAAGTAAGGCCAGTATCTCAGCACAGTCACTCGAACTTAAAACCATGAGTGTGGAGGCCCATGTCATGGAGAAGATGCTGTTGGAACCAGCCACTCTCTGTGTGTCTAATCATGTCCTTCCGACTGTAGTCCTTAAGGGAGCATGAACACAGCACACGATGGGTCCCATAAATGCTGAAGGGGTGCCCGGATGATGCACCCTTTACAAAGAGGTAGGCTGATTGGAATTCCCCCACAGAAAAGAGGGTAAGTCTGTGGGTGCCACAGCCTGTGTTTCTGCTGCCATAGATGTGTGGACCAACCATTAAAATTTAAAGGCTGTCTTTGCTCAAGAACTGCTATGGGTTTACCAAGACACACAGCGCTCAGAAGATGCCAACTCACAGACAATTTCCAACTGCTCAGCCCCATGATGCATAAGAATTTCCAGTAACTAGCCCACCCCCTGGGAGCACTGGACAGGTAGAGACCAGAGCTTCCCACTCCAGGACTGTCCCCTGGTGCCCACGGTGGTGCTGTGTCTTTCCTTTTGTGTCATGAGGGGCCTCTGGGGCCCAAGTGCCTCCCAAAGTCACGTGGGACGCCAGCAGGAACATGAAATAGACCGCAGTCACTCATGAGTGTTCCAGAAACCTGGCTGTGGCTGCTGGATTCCTTCTCTCCACACATGGAGCCCACAATGCTGACTGCAGCCGGGGCTGAGCCAGGACCTGTGCCAGAGGTGAATGTCTGTGGACATCCTTAAAACGTCTCTCTGGCATGTCATTCGAATTAAATTTTACCTAGAGTTCTTGTTTTAATCACTTATTCTGGAATTTACATCTTGCCCCCTCTCCCAAAGGGCCCGAGGCAGTGCACGACAGTAAAAGCCCAAACATGACAGGACAGTTATTAATAAAAAAATAAAGTCCAAAAATCAGTAAGAGAGATAATCCTCCAGGAACCTGCGATAAGATGGTCATTGCCCAGTGATGAATTTGGCTCCAACTTTCTGACAGCCAAGGTTAAAATGCAAACAGGGTGGCTTATTCAGTTACTATTGCCTGATCACATGGTTGAAGGAAGCAAGGAGACACAAGTTCACAGGGAGAGCACAGTCCATTTCCTGGTGCTATTATAAATTCTGCTGGGATCCATCCTGTGGGCCTTTATCTCAGGGGCACTAAGTCATAACTGAACAACAGCCCTTTATATTACAGAAGATGCTGGAGCATTCTTCAATTGGCATCTTGAGTCCCATAAGTGGGCCCTTGATAAAAGGTGAGGGTGTAATATTAAATTAAATTTTAACTCAGCAAAGACATTTCTTGGAGAAGCCAGCTAATGGGCCCAGACAGATGGGTTGTAGTTGGATATACGGAGGCATGGGGAGAGAGTTCCAGGTGAAGGGAACAATTTATTCAATAAATACTTACTGAGCACTTACTCTGGCCAGGCCCTGCCAATGGGTGCTGGGGACACACAGATGGCCTTGGCCTCTAAGGGGTCATAGGCTGGGGGGTGGGGGTGGGCAGGTGCACAGACAGATATTTATGAGTGTTGTGACCAGATGAAGGGGCAAACAGGGTGCGGTGGGGCCTAGGTAGAGGCATCCCAGGCTGCCTGCTGGTCCAAAGCCTCATGGAGAAGATGCTTCTGAGCTGCCTCTTGAAGGTCAAGTAGGAGTGTTTTACATAATGGTGGCGTATTGGGGTGGGGAGGATGGTGTTCTGGGTAGAAGGCACAGCACGTACAATGGCAACGAGTAAGGGACAGCATGATGCTTTGACTTGCCAATTGCTTAGGGTAACTAGGCACGAGGAGTGGGAAAGGGGCTGAGAGGGAAATGATGCCAGATCCTCAGGGGCCTCCTGAACCGCTAAGGAGTGTGAGCTTCCTCCCTTAGCTGATGGGAGGATTTTTAACAGGAGAATGACATCATCAGAACTTCAGATAGTGCAGCCGTTTCCTGAGAGGGTTTAGTCAGGCTAAATGGGGTGGTCCACAGCTAACAGGCCCACCAGAGATCCTCTCTGAGTCCCGCCACCCTGCCTGGGACTTGCTCTGCATCCAGCTGGCTCCCAGCCTGCCATCCAGGACCACACGGGTGACTAGGAACAACAATGATCTGTCCCCCTATCCAGGGCTAGCAGTGATGACCCAATATTTGCAATGTGACCTCTGGCATCAAAGCCTTGGGATACCGGGCTGCCTGTGAGCAGCCCACAGAGAGACTGGACCTTGATCTTTAGCATTCACCTCACCCTGGCCATTCTGATATCTGTTTATCTCAAAATGAATGTGTGAGGTGGGGCTTAGACAAGCTTTTCGGAAGATACCAGATGTTTCCAGAAAGTGTCTGCTTTGGGATTGGATTTCTTTTTTTTCTTTTCTTTTTTTCTTTTCTTTTTTTCCAGAACAACTACAGAGGGAGATAAACTCATTTAAGAGTTAAACTTATTTATAACTCTATGTATTGCCTCTTCCAATATCTATTTCCATAGAAACATAACTGAAATAAGCCAAGTGTGGTCCATGACTTCTAAATCTCCTATTTGTGTCCACAAAAAATGGTGGTAAGAGATGGAATGTGGAGGGAAGTTTGAAATATGCCTCTGTCCCAAACTGCCCTTAAGTTGATCATTGCCCAAATGGCCAGAAAGCCACAGAACCCAGAGTGCAGGGAATTCTTGATGTAGGCTGCTTGGCAGCCTGTGAAGACAGCCTTCCGCCGTTCCTGTAAGTGAATGCCACACACGTGGCTCCTGTGGGTGACTGGCGTGCATATAATTCCATCTCTTGCTGCAACCTGCCTGGGGAGCAGAGCAGAGAAAGGCTTCAGCGAGTGCAGGTGGCCTCAGGGTGCTGCCTCAGTGGCTGCCCTGTGGCTCTCCAGGGTGTTGAATGTTCAGAGACCTTGAGTGCTATTTGCCATTTTCTCTCTGCTTCAACACCATTTCAGAGTGGTCAAGTGGAGGCATAGGTGGTGGCCTGGTATAGGATGAAGGCTTGAGAAAAAATAAACCACCCTTCCACCTAGATTCACAGGCTGTCTTCACACCATCAGTATGCATTGCTTTTATTTTTGGGGAAATTATTTCAAATTATTTTCCTTAAAAGAAAAAAAATCCCATATGGGTGTGTGTATGTGTGTACACATACACAGTGTCACTTCTTGGTTTTCATCTTATTTGATCTAAATAGAGCATTTGACACACTTCTTCAAAACCTCCTCCTTGAAACACTGTCTTCATTTGGTCTCCTGGACACCAAACACATCCGACTTTCTTCCTATCTCTGCGGCTTCTCCTTCTAGGCTCTTCCTTCTACCTCCCCGATTTCCAAACGCTGGCATGATCAAAGGTCTGGCCTTGGTCCCCGTCTCTTCTCCATCTATGTGACCCTGCCCACCTGGGCTCTTATCCAAGGCTTTCAATGTCATCTACGTGTTGGCTGCATCCATGTTCCCAGCTCCAGCCCACACCTCTCCCTGAACTCCAGACCTGTATGTCCAACACCTACTCGCTATTGCCACTAGTAGAGTTAGATATTCAAAAAAAGAGAGTTTTTCACCCTTTTTCCCAAGAATATAAATTATATTTTAAAACATTTTAACAGATTTATCCGCACCTGCTCTATCTGAAACACAGGAAGAGCCAATCTTCCTATCAGGCTCCGTAAAGCAGAGGAAGGAAGAGCTGAGATGCAATGAAGGAGCACCGAGCATGGGGAAAGGGGGCAACCACCAGCCCTCGCTTGGGTCTGGGGCATTTGTCTCTGGAAACCTTTCCCTTCTTCTTCAAATTTCTCCTGTGCAGGGATGGCTCTCCTCTGTGCCCCTGTCCATGGATGACTGTCTCTCCTTACCGCTTTCCTTTCTGACCACTTTAAAGTCCCCTTCCCTGGCTTCTCCTCCTGGTCCCATCACTGCTTAGTGAGTCCTCTGGTTCCAGTTAGGGCATCTTTACTTCTTACTGTACTACCGCAGGTGAGTACATTCATTCTCTTAGCTCCCATCCTCAATGTGTTAACCACCCCTCCCTCCAAGTCTCTCTCTGTTGGACAAACTGCTCCCTGTGCTCCAGGACCCTGAATCCAATCTTCCAAGCCCCTGTGCTCAGAAATGATCCCCTCATATTCCCTCCCAAACCTGCTCCTTGTTCTACACCCCACCTCAATGAAGAGCTCTGTCATCCACCACCCAGTTAGCAACCGGGGCATTGCCCTTGCTGCTTCTCTGTCCCCACTCCTCAGGGTCAACCAATCTCTAAGTCATGTCATGTCTGCTTCCTTACTATCTCTCAAGTCCACTTACTTCTCTCTGACCCACTGCAACTGCCCTGCTTTAGGTCGCAATCAGCTCCTGCTTGGATCACTGCAAAAACCATCTTTGGGCCTCCAGACTTACCCCTCTGTCTGTTCTCACCCTGAAGCCCGGGCCCATCTGATCATGCCATTCCTCCAATTAATAATCTTTAATTTTGAAGTTTTAACTCCTCTGCTTAGCACACAAAGTCCCTAATTGAACCGGGCTCTGCCTGCACCATTTTCCCTTCCTGTCACCTCCCCAAATATATACATATATATTTTACCACTTTAAGAAAAAAAGTGATACATTAACATCATGCTTAATAATGAGAAAATAAATGCTTTGCCTAAAATTTGGAACATGGCAAGGATGTCCCCTCTCACCATTCCTATTCAACACTACTGGGAGTTCTAGCTAATACAAAAATAAGATAAGAAAATAAAAGGCATACAGAATGGAGAAAAAAAAGGTCAAATTGTCTCTCTGCAGGTAACATGATTATCTTTGTAGAAAGTTCCAAAGAATCAACAACAACAACAAATTCCTCCTGGAACTAATAAGCAGTTATAACAAGGTGTAGGACATCAGCTTAATATAAAGGTCAATTGCTTTCCTATATACCATATCTGAGCAATTGGAATTTGAACTTAAAAATGCAATACCATGTACATTAGCAACAAAACCAAAATTATATACTTAGGTATAAATCTAACAAAGTATGTACATAATCTATATGAGGAAATCTACAAAACTCTGATGAAAGAAATCAAAGTAGATCTACATAAATAGAAAGATATTCCATGTTCATGGATAGGAAGACTCAATATTGTTAAGATGTCAGTTTTTCCTCACTTGGTCTACTGAGATTCAATGTAATCCCAATCAAAAACAAGTTACTTTGTGAATATCAACAAACTGATTCTAAAGTTTATATAGATAGGTAAGAGACCCAGAGTAACTAACACAATATTGAAGAACAAACTCAGAGAACTGACACTATTTGACTCCAAATCTTATTATAGAACTACTGGATCAGAACCTGCATTTTTAACAAGATCCCTGAGAAGCTCTGAGAAGTACTGCCTAGATAAAGCTGGCAATTCTTCAAAATAGAGTTATCCAGTAGAAATAAAATTGGAGAACAGAAAAGGTCATTATCAATTCCTTTTGAACTAAAGAAAACCAGACCTATTCCAGAAGCTCACAAATGTTCAGCTTTAAATTATATTAGAACTGTTTCATTAAAGACACATTGCATATACAAAACTTTTACAAACTAAATAATTGCTATAAGGGGTATGTATATAAACAAAAGAATGTTACTTTTCTTTTTATAAAAAAAGACTGACTATAAAATTATAGTCATCAAGGTAGTGTGGTATTAGTGAAATAACAGACAAATACTCATAGATCAATGGAAGAAGATAGAGAGTCCAGAATTAGAGCTATATAAATATAGCCAACTGATCTATCATAAAGACACAAAGGCAATTCAATGGAGAAAGATAGTATTTTTGACTAATGGTGCCAGAACAACCAGACATTTATGTACATAAAATCTAATCCAGATACTGACCTTACACCTCTCACAAAAATTAACTCAAAATGGATCGTAGACCTGAATGTAAAATACAAAACTATAAAACTTCTAGAAGATAATAGGAGAAAATCTAGGTGACCTTGGGTTTGGCAATGAGTTTTTAGATACAACACCAAAAGCGTGATCCATGAAATAACTGATATGTTGGACTTCACTAAAATAAACAGTTCTGTTCTGCAAAAAACAATGTTAAGAGAATGAAAAGACAAGATCTGGACTGAGAGAAAATATAGCTGGCACGTAACGAATGGCATACAAATTTATTACATAAAAATGAATGAGGATGTGGCACTGGGATGTCTCCAGTAGGACTTCAGAATCTGATTTTAACTCCCCAGACACCTGTATGTTCTCTCTCTGGGAGAATCACCTCCATGGGTCCTTCTTGTTAGTCTCAAACCCTTCATCCTATTTATTTATCAGACTTTCTGCAATCTAACGTAATCATGCTTATTAATCTGTATGGTTACTGGCTGCCCCCTATCTCAATAGCCTGGGAGGCCATAAGGTCAAAGGTCACGGCTGCTCTGGCCTCTCTGGCCCAGCGGAAGATGTGTGTGGGGTGCTAGGCTGGGCATTGAGGGAGATTATGAGACGCGGGCCTGTCCTGGAGAAGCTGGTGGTCCAGCGAGGGTGGGGCAGGTCAGGGTTGCGCTCAGCACAGATGAACAAGGTGCTAAGGGTCCTGACCGAGGAATGCTCAGGCTGCTGGGAGCAGAGAAGAGCAGGCACGTGAATCTGGTGGAGCCAGCAAACTCAGGGACACATTCCCATAGAGGTAAGACAGGGCCTGGGTACTGCAGTTCCTTTACTTATCAGAGAAGGTTCTGGAAGGGAGGATGCATGGTCAAGGGCTTGAAAGTGAAACACAGAGCAAGGCCATGACTGCAATCCTGAAGTGTCCAGAGTGTCTACAGTAATCTAACATACCTGAGGAGGAGAGGGGAAAAGGGAACAGACGACAAAGATCTTTGATCACCTCTATCCCAAATGTAGACTTTCTCTCCTGTTGGGAGTCCTGGAAAAAACAGCCCCTTGAGGAGAATTTAGGACACCTCATCCCTTGAGCACACAGTTCAAGCATCATGCTGTGTCTCACAGAGGAGGGTCTGACAGAAATCAACTGACAGCTTAGTGCTGTTTGGTGGGAAAATGACAATAAACCGAGAGGCCCGTGGGTTGACAAATCAAAGGGTTCTGCTACCATGGCAACAGAGTGACAGGGCAACCCTAAAATAAGAGGAGAAATAGAAAAGCAGGCCAGAAAAGGTTCAGAGAGACATCTCAGCAGATACCCGGAGGGAAACACAGAGATGGAACCTCCGGGTCCAGAGCTGGAGCCGGCTTTCCTCCACATGCTTTGTAAAGCCTGGATGCCCAGGGCAGGACCCTCCCGCTTCCTAGACTCAGTTTCCTTGTCTACACAGAGAGGCATTTCCATAGCACCCTGCAGCTCCTCAGTTTGAGAACCATTGCCCTGGACTAAGTCTATGCACAGAGCTTTGAGAGCAGCCGTACTTGTTATAGAAAGGAAGAAAGAAAGGTAAGACGGGCGAAAAAGCAAGCCATTACTTCTACAAATCGAACTGCACAGGCTGATCTTTAAATGGTCCAGAGGGATAGGCTTCCTAGATCCATTTCCAGAGTCTGCTGACTCAGTCTGACTCCAGCCCTGCAGCCTCTCCCCACCCAGTCGGAGTCTGGGGGACCCCAGTGAATACTCGCCCCGACCTTAACCTTGAGTGGAGGCAGCAGCGCCAGGTCCCCCGGCTGCCCTTGGGCTCAGCATCAAGCATGCGGGATCTGGTTTCTGTCCAGCCAGCCCCACTCCAGGTCTTCCCACGGGCTCTGTCTGACTGGCCGTTCTTCGCTCCCTCTACATCCTGGGTCCTCAGTCTCCTCACTGCTCTCATTTTAGTGCTCATCTGTAGAACATGGAAACGCTTCCCTGCTTTCCCCACTTCATAGGTCTTTGGCCAATGACCAAAGGCTGATGACAACTCTAAAAACTGCAGTGTTGAAAGGCAGGGTAGGGTAGTGGGTGACAGGGTAGTTTGTGGTGGTGTCAGTAACCTGCTGGGTAACCTTGGGTAACATACATAATTTCTCTGGGTTTCTGTTTCCTCATTGTTAAAATGGGTTAAGGATCACACCTATTCCATAGAGCAGGGGTGCCTGTGGCCCGCTACAGGTTTTTTTGTGGCCCGCCAAGACATCAGATTTTTATGATACAATTTATATCTTTTCTGAAATGCAAAGTTAACTAATAAATGCAATCATTTTAAAAGGTGTGGCCCTCTGCTAACCTTCGTTTCCACAAAGCGGTCCCTGAGCCAAAACAATTGCCCACCCCTGCCATAGAGTTATTACGAGGATTCAAAGAATTTACACACAAAGTCAGCTATCATCACCATCATTATTGCTATTAGTAGCATTACTGCTTGTGATTATCATCACCCAGGATCTCCTAGCCTGGGGACCCATTTAGCCAATGACAGCTCTTCTTCCACTTGATAGGCTGTATGATTTTCCAAATCCTGGCGGTGGTGGGGTATTCCCTTGGGATGGAGTGGAGGACAGAATTGCTGTTTTGCCAGCTATATAGATGAATGGTGACCAGATGTCACCGCCCGTCTAGAAGCAGCCTGTCTTCCCCAGTGACCTCAGCTGAGTCCCTGTCTCCTTGGCCCAGGGGCATAGCCAGTATTGGGTCTGTTGGGTTGCTTCCTCCCAGAGCACCTTAGGCCATGACATGGAGGCGCATAGTCCTGAGTCTCCCTCCTATGAGTACATCCACTCGGTCAGAAATGGCATCCTCAGCCACCGCACCGACTGCATAGCTTCTTACTGGGCTGACTAAACCCTCTGAGGTCTGTCTCCAGACAATGAGGCGGGCACCTTATTTACTAGAAAACCTTGTCCAGATGGACATCAACCTCTGTCCCCAGTGCATAAAATGGCCATTTCCAGTTTAAGAATTCACAATAAAAATCCACAAAAAGATTTCCCTAATAATGCAGTGGGAGCACTGGAGAAAATTCCAGTTTTCCCAAAACAATTTGCTATGCCGTAGGAAATCATACTATACAGCATGCCCTGTTCAGCTGGCTGCCTCCAACAAAGGCATGTTTAACTGTTCTAGGAGAAAGTCAACAGATATACAACTTCCCTCACCTTGAATTTCTCTAATCTGGAGCATTCCAGGAGGATCGTGCGGTGAAGGGGAAGGCCAAGTGCCATATGCACTTAACAGTCCTTTTCGGTAAGTTTCTTAATTTTAATAACCAATTTCTGATATCAAATGCGTGAAAATAAATCTATTGTTTGTCACTTTGAAAATCAGAGGGTAACAGGAAGGAGCTACTGGCATGCTTATCCCCTAGTAGTACTCATTAGGGAACTTAGTTTAAAGAAGAGAATCAAAATGCAATGTAATTGCTAGACTGATAGATCATATAAATGGGGTTCTACAATGAATGGAGAACATCCTCATTTAAGTGGCCCAACACTTCCCCTTAATTCTGCATATATGAATGTATCTCCACAAATTCTCTCACCATTTTTATTTTCCAGGAGTGAAGACCCTATATTTGGCCTTCCTGAAATAATGTATGTCTCAAATGGAAGAAAACAGAAATAATGAGGTGTCCCTGATAGGGAATGTGGGCCCATGTGGACCTATGATTTTTCTGTGACTACCTTGGTTTCTTCTCAAGAAGTGCCCCTTGGGCAGTGGGGAGCTGGGCTGGTTCTCTGTCCCCAGGTGTGGGGAGCAGCAGCCACAGGGAAAGCTCTCTGTCCCCAGGTGTGGGGAGCAGCATCCCACAGGAGAAGCTCTCTGCCCCCAGGTGTGGGGAGCAGCACCCCGCAGGAGAAGCTCTCTGCCCCCAGGTGCGGGGAGCAGCAGCCATAGCCTCCCTCCTGCAGGTGCCGGACGCTTACCTCCATGCTGTACCTCTCCACCGTCCTTCTCAGGGGGTCCACAGCCTGCCAGCAAATCAGGATACACAGGTCGATCAGCAGCATGCCCCCAACAATCACAAGCAGTTTCTGATCCTTGATGATCTGCAGAGAGGGTAGAGCGGAAGGGAGTGGATGTGAGAGAGTTCCCCAGACAGAAGCTGAGCGGCCAGGGCAGGGGAGTCACTCCCAGCTTGAGAATCTTCTGAGACACACAGGATAAAGCCAGCCATGATCCTTCCATGAGCTCGGCAGACCTTTCCCCCCACACATGTGCATGTGGTTACGTCTGACAACTCCCAGACTGTGGCCTGCTGTGATTTTCACCTTTCACCCCTTTGTGGGAACTGGTTTGTTCTGTCTGGCAAATGCCTAGTAATCCTGAAAGACCCAGACCCATTGTCACCTCCTCCATGAAGTCCCCTCTCACTCCCACAGCAGAATGCGTTACTCCCACAGCATGGTTCACATACTCAATTACCAGGAGGAGGGGGAGTAGGAACAACAAAAAGAATAGCTTACACTTAATAAACACTCTGTCTGCCTCTCGGTTGACAGCTTTACATACATCATCTCATATGTAAAGACACATATTAGTATTATTTCCATTTTATGGATGAAAAAAACTGAGGCTAGTGCAGGGCTAAGTAATTTGCTCAGTGCTACCTAGAGGTGAAGTCCAGATTTGAACCTAGTTCCTCCTGTCTTCAGAGTCCATAGTCTCCAACATTTACAACATGGATAGATGTTGTTAAGTAAACTGGGAAGAGCCCCTGACAGAGAGGAAGCCTGCTTTATTTATTTGTGTACCCTCAGTACCTAGCAGGGTACACAAATAAATGATTAAATTGAGATGAAGGAACATAAAAGGAAGAACTATAACTTCCATCTCTCTTTGCAGCCTGAGATACCTTTATTACACGGTGAAATTCCCACCCCACTTTCTGTCTTTTTGATAGGGATTGGCCTGGGGACAAATGCTGTCAGTGCCAAAGCTACTTTGTATTTCACTCATTGCATGTTTATGTGCCCCCTTTCCCCAAATAAAAGCTAATGTGATGATGTAGTTCTGAAAAAGACTATAGAAAAATAAATAAACTGAGGCAGAAGCTAAGGAAATATCACCAGGTCTGGCTTTTAATGATTCCAGCCACTTTTAAAGGAGGAATAGAAACTCAAGGGGCCGCTCTGCAGCTGAACTGTGAAAAGAACAGGAAGAAGTATTTCTGAGTTATTGCAAAGAAGATCCAATTCACCAAAACCGCTTGACCTGGGGTTGGGGGGCTGGCAGCGCCTCCTCTTTGAGACTTCCCAGGAGCATCCAGTGAACCCCTGATGCTTTGCAGAAGCCCAGCTGAGCACTTGCTCTCTGGGAACTAAGCAACCTCTGCTGCCAGCCTAGACAAACTGGGGCAAAGGAAGAAATGTCCACGAGCTTAGGACATGGAGGACAGGCTGGAAGGGGCTGTGCACTTGACGCACACCCCGGGCTCTTGCCCACACTGTGCCTGAGCCCTGGAAGTCCTTCCCCCACCTTTGTCCTTCCACCCTGATTTCAAGACAGCCTGAGTATCCAGCTTCTCGTCCATGAACCCAGGCGTGCCTCACATGGGGAGCAGGCTGCAGCCGTGACCCTGCCAGAGCAGGGGCAGGGACCAGCCCGCCTCCTCTCTGTCCCTGGTGCCTGGTGCAGGGGCTGGTGCTCACACACTTGGGGAGTGTGCGGGGAATGAATGAGGCCAGAAGAAAGTGGTGCTGTTGATCAAGGTCAGGGTTGCTGCCTCCTGTCCGGAGCTCAGGGTTTACTTCCCATGAGGCAGCACCTGCTGCGGGTTCCTATCCCTCCCCTCCTGACAGCCCCCATACCTTCTTCCCGTGACTGCTACAAGCCTGGAGGACATCTCAGTGGAGTGGAAGGTCATGACTCTCTCCTTTGAAGTCCCTATGAGTAGCCACTTCACATATGAGTGATACTTTAATTCATGTCTGTCCTACATTGTGAGCTCCGTGTGGCTTTGGGTTTTGCTTATGGCCCTATTCTGAGCACCAGTGTGAGCTTAGCATAAACAAAGTGCTCCATAAGCATTGGCTGTTGGATGATGATCTAAGAAAACACGCCCGGAACACTCCCTCTGTGCCAGGCCCTGTGCAGAGAAGGACAGACCCGGGTCTGCCCTGCAGGGTAAGGAGGAGAGACCCATTTGTCCTGGGTGATGACAAGCCGGTGCTGGAGGAGAGGAAGCTGCTCATAGAGGAGCCCCCAGAGGCCGTGGGGGGGGCTGGGAAGAAGGGGACATCAGGGAAGGAGCAGCCCCGCAGGATCGCAGAGCTGGAAGAGCTTCCTGGATGGCAGCTGAGGGGAGTGATGACATCCTGGGACCCCTGGCTCAAGAGTCTCCTGTGAGTCCCCATCACACACAGGATAAATCCAGCCGAGCTCTTTTGCTTGGTGTTCTCACTGGGCCCGACCACTCCCCAAATACACACTTGCACTTAACCCCTCCCAACTCTCTGACTGAGCTGTGTTTTTACCCTCCAGGCCTTTGTCGGTGACTGTTGTTTTTTCATCTGAAACCCCCTCGTCTTTCTGCGAGAGGCTTTGTGCAGCTGAGTGGGCGCGGGTGGGTGGGGGATGGCTGGAGACAGGGCTAGCTGGAGGGCAGAGCTGTGTGACTATCGGGGCCTCATGAGGGGCCGCTGGAGGCTTAAGCCTCAGAGCCATGGGGAGCTCTCCGTAGGCCTGAGGGGTGGACCCCGCGTGGGAGCCTGCTTGTGGTAGGGTGTGAGTTAGGAGCTAGGGCGGGGGTCCTGGTGAGCAGGGCAGAGGCCTGACAGAGCAGTGATGACCGGGATGGACAGGAGGACACCAACACCAATTCTATGAACACTGGACATCCTCCTGTTCATCAATCGGCCTCAGCCTCTCAGGCCTCCCCCTGCCCCCAAACTCCCCCCACCAGCAAGTGCCAGCGCCTCCAGACCCCATCTTCTCTGCTGCCACAGCCTTCCTGACTCTTCTTCCCATGGGCCCGTGGCCTTGAACTTGCTCAGCAGTGCCGGTTTCTGCCCGGCCTCTTCCTCAGAGCTCATGAGGTGCAGGAGCGTGGGACACCTCACATTCCAGCGCGCAAAAACGTGGACTGCACAGTCCACACGGGACACGACGCGGCACACTGACGGGGAAGGGCGGAGGCACCTGGGGTGGGGTCTCACTCAGTGAGTCACCTGCCAGCGGGAGACCCTCCTTCCGAGCAGATGCAGTGCTTCTCCCACTGCCGCCTGAATGCGAAGGCAGGGCGGTCCTTATGAGGTGAGCTCCGGAACGTCCCTTTATCAGTGCGATACAGTCTTTCCAATTTTCAGGCGCAAGGATGACGTTTGAGGGAGCACGAGGCAGCGGAGAGACAGTGTTTGGGATTATGTGGACCTGGATCGGAGCCCTGGCTCTATCTCGTGCTTCCTGTGTGAGTTCGGGCAAACCATTTCCTCCCTCACTCTGCATTTCTCATTTATAAAATGGCAAGGCTCGGGGGCAGGTGGGGAGCGGGGAGGCTCATGCATTATCTCTAAGTATGGTTCAGCAGAGTAAACACCCAGGCACATACACAATACAAGGCCAAGAAGAGGTGCTTTAAAATGCTCTTTTAAAACGAGATCTAAATTTTAAATGTAAAAAGGCAGCACTGACATGACCATTTGAAGTCTGAGTAGCAGAGGTCCTCACCTTGGGCAAGGCCTCCTCTCAAGTCTCGCCTCAGCATCCCTGACTTCTTTATGAACTTCTGTGTGAAATCAGTGCACAATGATGCTGGCACACTCTCTGTTCTCTCTCTGAGTCAAGGAGGTTACGATGGCGCCATCCTCACTGAGTAAGAGATGGGAGTGAAGGCGCCCGGAATGAGTAAGCACCAGGGTCTGGAGTCAGATTTGAGTATGACTATTACTTCTAGCTGTGATCTTGGGTCAGTTCCCTAATCCCTCTGGGCCAATTTTCTCATCTACAAAATGGGGCTGATAACTACACAAACCACATTAGATTACCAGAGCTTGGCTTACTGTTCAACAGATATCAGTTATTATTATTATTAAATGCCACTTCCCATTGTTGTTTAGAGCAGGGATCAGCAAAGTGCAAATTTGGCCCACCACTTGTTTTTGTGAATAAAGCTTTATTGGCACGCAGCCACATCCATTCATTTCCGTATATGGCAGCTTTCATTCTACTACAGAAGAGTGGAGTGTTGCAACAGAGGCTGTTGCAACAGTATGGCCTGCACAGCCTAACATATTTACTATCTGGCTCATTATAGTAAAAGTTGGCTGACTCCTGGTTTACCAAAAAGGGCTTTTATTTATTTCTTAAAAAAACCTCAGGTATTTTTACTGATTCAGACTGGCTGGCTGCAAGGACAAACTCATTGCCTAGTTTCAGGAACAGCATTCCAGGGGATACAGAGTGAATGGTGCCCTTCGGAGCTGTGCAACCCAGTGGCCCTGCCTTCCTGCCATCACTCAGATGGCTGATGCTTTGGGGAAGTTGTTAAAAGTCCTCTCTTGGCGTTTTCCTAAAGCTGAGCCCAGATGAAGATCTGAAAGAATGTCCCTATGCAACAGGATCGAATCACATTTGTAGTAAACTTTCTTTTCCTCAAAAAAGAAAAAACAAAACAAAACAAAATAACAAAATAAAAAACAAACCCAACCCTCTGCCCCACAGTGGAAGATCTCATCTCTGAATTACTGCTTTCCTCTGAACATTTCAATTTGGTCCTAGTAAGAGGCAGAATAAAGACTGAAATAAGGCTTCTCGATTCAAGATTTTATGATTGGTCTTTAGAAAAACAAACAAACAAACAAACAAACAGTAACATGCTGTAAAAATATGGAATTTGGAAGCATTAAGTCACCATGTGTTAATATATCCTTTAATATGCTTCTTTTCCTTTAATGTCTTTAAAAATGTGGCCATATGGGGTGAAGTTTGTGCATGTGCATTTGGGGAGGGCATGCCACGGTGGGGAGAGGGTGGGGGAGGTGAGAGCCAGGGAAAAAAGAAAAGGATAAAAAAACTACATGAAAAAAAGTGTATGAATGCATTTACAAATTTATGTAAATCTAGTGTATGTGTCAGTAAAAAAAGATAAGGGGCCCACTTTAATAAAAAAGTCTAAACTTAAAAAAAACCCACAAAAAAACAATAAAAACTAACCTTGGCTATATAAAAGGTTAGAACCATGCAATTTTGACCTGTAGCTGCCACAAACCCTTACAAAGCTATCTGGGTCTCAGACTTGAGTTTTTGATGTGTGTAAGGTATAAATTTCTTTTCTATACCGTTAACCTTCCTTATTGTGGTTGATAAATGCCACTGCAAAGCTGCTCCTGGAATAACTAGAACCCCTACAGCAAAAAGTTTCTCATGCTGGAACATGTTTTCTTTCATCTGGCCTTAAGTCACTTTCACAGTAGACAAATGTGACCAAATCTGTATGCAGTCTTTGGCAGTTTCTCAGACAAGCCCTATGCTGGGCCCCTGGGCCCCCCACCAGTCTGAGCTCTCAGTTGCCGGGACCCCCAGGGATGCGGGGGGTTCCCTGGGCTCAGGCAGTGCAGCAGGGTGTGGCCACATCACAGCCCCGCCCCCCGGGGAGCTTTCAGACAACTGAACTCCTACAGTCTTTCCTGACATGTTCTGTTGATTGTTGCCAGACAATCAGCGTGTTCTTGCTCACCGATCACATGAGTAATGGGCCATAAAGGCTGGTTCTTTATTATAGATCACAATATGGATAAATCACATATTGACACAAAGGAATCGACACTGTGATTCTTCAAAGCCAGGATGGAGTTGCTGTAAGTGACAGAGCCTCTCTAGCCAGAGCCACAAGCAGAGCAGGAGGGCCCATTGGTGCCTCTCAAACTTTGGCTTTGCACCAGCATCGCTGGAAGCCCTGGTGAGAGACACGCTCTCGGGCCCCACCCCAGGATCCTGATTCTTAGGGCTGGGGTGGGGGTGGGGCTGAGAATTTGCATTTCTAACAAGCCCCCAGGTGCTATTGATGCTGCTGCTGCTGGTCCAGTCCACACTCTGTGTAGACTTGATCTAGACCAGGGGTCTCCAAACTACGGCCCGTGGGCCGAGGCCCTCTCATCCGGCCCGTGGAGACCTTTTTATCTGAATAAAATAATATTAAATAAATAATTAAAAACAACATCTATGTTTTGATTCTTTTTAATTTGGACCTCGAGTGTGTAGTCGGCCCCCAAACTGCTGTTTGATAGTTACTGCGGCTGAAAAGTTTGGAGACCCCTGTTCTAGACCACAGGTCTGCTACCTGGTTGTACATTAGTCTCACCCACAGAAGGGCCCAAAACTCCTGATGCTCAGCTCCACCCCCAGAGATACGGTTTCAACTGGCCTGAGCTGTGTTAGTTTTCAAAAGCTCCCATTTGATTGTTACATGCAGGCAGGGCTCAGGATGGGTGACAGAAGGGAATTGTCACAAATGCTGCTGAGGCTCAGCAAGGGGACCGGCCCAGCCCTCCAGGTGAGCCTGGCAGTGGGTGGTGGAGCAGGGCTCTCTCCTACTTGAAAATGCAGCCTGCAGGTGCAGCATGGGGCAGGGGCGGGGGTGGGGGCAGGGGCAGGGGCAGGGAAGGGCAGAGTACCCCTTCTCCAATCTGGAGAGCAGCTCCTAAAGCAGCCCTGGCAGTGAAGAGGCGGGTGGTGAGGCTGAGAGGTGCCACTGGGCACCAGGCTGAATCACAGTGCAGGAGACAGTATTATTTCAATATGTCCCCATTTGACAGACAAGGAAACAGGGCCTGGAAGATGAAGAGAGTTGCCTGAAGCCCACGCAGGGCCGTGGTGAAGCAGGGGGTAGAGGCCCGTTCTGCTTTGCCAGCTAGCTTGCTGCCACAGGTGCCAGGGCTCATAACCCAGGTAGGTGGATAGCAAATGCAAGTGTGGGGTGAAGAACAAAAGATATAATGTTCTAAAGTGGGATGAGACCACAAAGCAGCATTTGCAGAGGAGATGTCTACAAACAGGTTATACCCACCTCAGGGGTTTAAAATGTATGTGGGGATGGGGTGGGGTGGGGGAGGGGGCTACTGGTGGGGTTGAATTAAGAAGAGGATTTTGGGAAAGTGGTGACATGATGTTATGAGACCCACCCCATGTGAGAGGACAGCGGGTGGGGATGGTTCCTTTTTGACCTCAAATCAAGAGAGAGGCTTTAAGGAGAGAACTCAGGTGGCTTGACTGATGGGGGTCCCTGCAGCCTGGGGGACCCAGTGAACTGTTGCCTGACTCCTGCCTGAGAAATCTACAAGGGGATGGCAGGCTGGCCAGCTGCTCTGGGGGCCAGGGGACAAATGAGGGGTGGCTGCTACAGTGGGATCAACCCTCAAGCCTTGAGTTTGTAGGTGTGAAGGGAAGTGCTTCCCTCATAGGAGATGTGGCCCGCGGGGCAAGGGATGGCTGTGTGGCCCCGTGCAAGACAGGCTGGAGGGGTGAGCTGAGCCCAGGGATGGGGCAACCACCGGATGCTCACTGCGGAGGAAGAGACCACAGACGGCCAACGGGGGGTGGAATATTTCACCCATGTCAAGGGCACTGCCAGAGAGAAAGGTGCTGTAACGAGGGCTTTGAAACCCCCCCAGAAACCCTCAGGAGAGCCTAACGAGTCCACTTAACCCCCACCAGTGCCAGCAAGCCTGGTGCCAGCTGCTGGCAAGGAAGCTCATTCCAGCCCCCTCCACTACTCCAGGCTCCAACTCGAGAGGGTTTGGAAACCTTGGGAATGGAGTGATGGGGAAAAACCTCAGGCTTTAAAAGAGGGAGGGGGCCCACCCACACCCCCCCCTCAGGGCAGGCGGCAGGCCCGCTGCAGGCCTGAGTGGGGGAGGGAGAAGCCGTGCCTTTAATGCAGTTTGGAATTCTGAATACTATGAAGGATTCTACGTATTCGCTGCTGATCAGAGCACCTCCAAAGTCATGAGATTTGCCTGAAATGTTATCTAGGAGTGGGGAAGAACAGCACCACTGGAAATGCTCAAAAGGACAGGGGTGGAGAAAGTTTCTTTCTGAGGTATCCTAAGAGTCAACACCACGCAGGTGCCAAATGCTTTCCATCTACACAAGAGCAGAACCTCTAAAGACCTCTCTGAAAGTGGAATCGTTAGATCAGGCCCCTCCCCTCTTTCAAGGGCTCCCACTGCCCAGAAGTTAATGTTGAGCTTCCTCACCGAGGCTCCTGCCTTGCCCTGCTGCCTCCTGTATACCCTGTCCCCACGAACTCCGCACCCCAGCCACACTGCGCCTCTCAGCAACGTGAATGCACCCCTCCCTCCCCAGCCCTTTGTGCGCACGGTTCCCTTACAGGGCTTGAAAATCCCCCTGCCTCTGCCTGGCTAGCCCCTACTCACCTTCTAGGTCTCAGCATAGGTGACACTTCCTACATGAAGCCTTCCTGGAGTGCTCGTTCCCTAGTGCCCACCCCATGGCTCCAGCAGGCCCTTGTCACTGTTAGAAATGCTTTGTTCACTGTCTGATTTCCCAGCTGGATGAAAGTGTAGAGGGGTTGGGGTGGGGTCAGGCCAGGACTGTTTATCTTTAATTCCCAGCAAAGAGCCCAGTACCTGGCACACAGTAGGTGCCTAATAGATATTGGCTACATAAATGTTATGCGAATGCTACAGACAACCTCAAACAGAAGGGGCAATTACCTTCTTCTTCATTTTCACATTTTTGAAGATGGCGTGGACCCTCCATGTCTTTGCAAACATTGCCCCAAAGGCAGTTGTGTAGCCCACAGTGAGAATCCAGGTCCTGACCTAGAGGCCATGAGAAAACAAAGGCATTAACATCTCCTAGGTGGACCCACAGTGTCCCAACAGGGGGGCCTGAGATGAGAAGGCCAGACATTCATATCACAGCTCTACTGGTATCAATAGTTCTTCACTCACATTGCAATCTGATAGACATTTCGTTCTATCAGCCACTTGCCAGACCCAGGGCCCTGGCACAGAGGTGTCTGAGATTCAAACCCTGCCTTCAATCAGCCCCCAGCCCTCAGGGAGCCAGTTACAGAGGCCCTGAGGGATCCCTAATGGGTGACAACAGCCCTCTGCCCTTCACTCCTCCATTCCTTCCTTGTGTGCCTTCCATGTGGAAGACAGACCTGCAGAGAAGAGCATAGTGTCTGACTCCTCTGTCTCCTCATGAGTCTATGGGGGACCAGGGGGCCCCAGGAACCTCTCCTATGGTGGTCCTGAGTCCTGGGTTGTGGGCAGGGGGCGGGGGAAGGCATTGAGCCACAGGGCTGAGATTGGGCGGATGAATAAGCCTGTTATGGGCCTTCTCCAGTGCTTAGCACACTTGTCATTCTGGCAGAAGGACTCAGTCAAAGCTGGCCACAGGGGACTCCTTACTGGCAGTTCTACCCAGGCCAGCTTCTCTCAATTAGGGAAGAAGTCCAGAGGAAAAGGCTAGGATCTTCCTACTCCCCCCAGAGGCCCGTGTCCTCAGGAGACGGGAGCAGAGCTGCCTGGGCCCTGCTGCCCAGTCCCTCCCACCATGGTCAGGCTACTTGGCTCCTCCTGTACTGGTTACGCTGTGCCAGGCCAGCCTGGACGCTGAGCCCGCGTTGGACCATGAGTTGCTGCTGAGGCCCTGTCTGGCTCTCGCCTATTCTTCAAGACAAAGATGTACCCTGATCCCCAGCCCTAGGCTGGTGCCTGATGGGAAGGGCCAGCCCTGATAGCATCTAACAGCCTGGATCTCTGTAGGCTGGGAAGGGCTGGCCACCATCTGTTAGCTCTTAGGAACCTCCTGCATGCCCATTCCCTGCCTGCACTGCCATCATGGCCAGACCACAGCCTCTCCAGACTTCACCCTCACCAGCTGGACTGGACGCCCTCCCATACCCAGGAGACGCTCCTAGTTCCAAGCCGGGCCCCACGTTGTGACCCACCCTGAGCTGCGTGCCACCAAGTCCCGGGACCTCCTGCTCCCTGGGACGAAAATGCTGTGAGCTCTAGAGCTCTAGAGCTCGGCTTTGGTTTTTCCTCTGCTCTCCCTCAGCTCTGTTAAGCTAAGTTCCCTGTAAAACTTCCCACCGGCCTCAGCCGAACACGGCAGGAAGGCGGGTGTGGTAGCAGAGAGACTGACAGCCAGGCAGGAGCAGACAGGTCAGGCCCCCCATGTCCACAGGAAGAAGACGCAGCAGGTTTGCTCAGCCAAGGGTGGCCGTCAGCACGTGCAGGAAGCTCCCCAAATGCTCTGGCTGAGTCTTGTCACAGAGTGCCTTGACTCTGCCCAAATGCAACTCGGGACTCCAACTTTTCAGAGACAAGACATTTCCCCTTTCTAGTTTATTTGTAAGAACAGAAACTGGCTGGGCAGGTTGCAAAGCTGACCCCCTAAGTCCAGGAAGGACGACTGTGTTATAGTTATTTTTCAGAAACAGATATGTGAGATGTGAATGCTGACAATGGTACAGGTGGGCACTAATTCTTTTTTTTTTTTTTCAAAAACAAGGAGAAATCAGACAGGTAAGAGTGAATCACAGTCCTTTAGAGAAGGCATAGGATGGCCACATTATTATCAATATTATAATACAAACATACAAGAAAAGAAAACAGAACAGAGAGGGGAAGGAGCCAATTATTGTAAATTTAGATCTGAGCTCATTCAATGACCAGATCACACATCCCTGGTCTGTCAGAGTTGCACGGGGCCTTATAGATCATCCCTTCCCTGCCTTCTCCCCTTACCCTCTTCCTCCTGTCTCCCTTCCTAGGTCATTCAGAAAGTACAGGTGCTCCTCGACTTATAGTGGGGTTATGTCCCAATAAACTCATCGTAAGTTGAAACTATCGTAAGTTGAAATTACATTTACTGCACCTAACCTACGAAACATCATAGCCTAGCCTCTCTAAACAATATGCTCAGGACACTTAGATTAGCCTAAAGTTGTGCAAAATCACCTCACTGCCACTGCCCAGCATCACGAAAGAATACAGCAATGCATACTGCTAGCCTAGGAAAAGATCAAAATTCAAAATTTGAAGTAAGTTTCTACTGAATGCGTATCGCTTTTGTACCATGATAAAGTTGGAAAGTCTAAGTCAAACCACACTGTAAGTCAGACTGTTAGCATTATTAGTTAGAGGCTAAGTATTTAGTGATAAAAACGTACAAGTAAACAAAACAACAACAAAACCAGGGTGGCTTTTTGGAGCCATTAGCTGAATGAGAAAACCACTTTGCACATGAAGAAGCTGAGACCGAGAGCGCTGAAGGTATTTCTCTCAGCTGTACCACTCAGCTCCAGGGCTGAGCCTGGAACTCATCACCTTGTCCCAGCCCAGCCCTGACCCCCCTACACTGTGCTGCTTCCCCCTCAAGGAGGGTCGTCTCAACCCAAATCTCATTCATCCACACCCAGGACTCAGCTGCCAAAGGGACAGGACACCCTGGGGTATCTGACCAGCCTGAGAACACTCTCCTGGGGGACCTCAACATACTCTCCAAGCTAATGGATTGACATGACTGTTAAGACCAATGGCTTTCAAGCCTTTTTGACCAGCTCTCCTAGCAGAAAAACAAATTTCAGCATGAACATATATAGAATATGGACATTTGAAAAAGGATGCTAAAAGATGAAATAATACCATCATTTTTACCCCAGCAAGTGACTGACAAAGACCTCCTATTTCAGGTAGAACTGTTACTCCAATGTGCTAATTTATTAGCATTATTATATTTGCTTTGACTTACGTTCTTCTGGCTGTAGCTGGCCCCTCCCATGGCCCCTGGCCCTCTCTGGGCTCAGAAAGACACACCTATCTTTACTGCTTCGGGCCTAGGAGAGGCCAGTCTTCCTGCCGTGCTGGTCTCCAGGGGCCTCCACACCTGTTTCCTCACTGCCCCCCCCCCCCTTGACCTCTGCATGTAGTTCCTCTACTAGTCTCTTCATGCAGCCATGCGGTGGGCTCTGTCCTCTGCTGGGGCTATGTCTGGCGACCACCTCTCTCCCACACCTCTTATTAGTACCCTCCTCGCTGGGGCCACAGTGCCATCCACACTAGTCATTACAAGCAGGACTCCAAGTCAGGCTGACGTGGAGTCAAGTGCTGGGTTTGCCGCTTCTTATCTATGTGAACCTGGGCAGGTCCTGGCCCCTCTTTGAGCCTCGGTTTTCTCATCTGTGAAGTGGGGATAACACTAATGTTTCTGACTTCACCAAGTGCTTGTGTGGATTAAATGGAAGGGGTGTAAAGGGCTGAGGTTCTTAATCAATATCTGATGTTTGTGTGTGTGTCCTTATCACCACTTACTGGACACTGCAGGAGCCTCCAGCCAGCTAGCTGGTCTCCCCGCCTCTGCCCTCACTTCCTGTGCATCCATCCAATAGCGCCGAGACACTATTATGCTCCAAGGCCAATCTGCGCATGTTTCCCCAGTTTTAAACCCTTCACTGCCTCACCGAGCCCTCCAGTTAGGTTCCAGATTCTTCTCAGGGTGCTGCCCCTCACCCCTTTCCTGCCACTCCCACAGGGCACTTGACACCCCAGCCACTCCACGCTGCTGAAATGTCCCCCACACACGACACTGGCTCATGCTGCTGGGCTAGGCCTCAGCTATTTCCTCCCTAAAACGCCATCCCTCTTTTTGTTTTCTTCACAAATTCTCATGCATCCTCTAAAATCCAGACTCATGGGCACCTCTTCTGAGAAGCCCTCCCAAACCTGGTAGGGAGGATATGGCTGCTTCCTTCTTGCAACTTCTGCCCTCATGCACGTGTCTGCTATGCTGGTCACGCTGGGATGGCGTGTACCCTGTCACCTGTCTACCTCTCCCACATGATGGTGCTACTGGGAGGCAGGGCCTGTTTTGCCCACCTTTAAGTCACTGAAGCCAGCACTGAGCGGTGACCAGGCTGGGGGGCCAGCTAAAGGGGTCATGGGCCCTTTGTCACCAGCTGAGCAAGCACATGGCAGGAAGACCACAGAGGGAACCAGAGCATACATTTGTCAGAGGCTGAGTTCATGGCCTCAGTGGTCCCTTCCACCCAAATGAAATATGCTGTCTGTGAGGTAGTGAGCTCCTGTCCCTCCACATATTTAAGCAGAGCAGGGAAGACCCCTTCTCAGGGTGCTGTCGGGACATTTTCGGCACTGTAAGAGGTTTTATTTGATGATGTCCTGGGTGTCTCCCTTCTGCGTGGCTCTATGATGCCAAATAAACTAGAAGATTCTAAGGGACTCTGAAGATTCTGTTTCTAATATGTTGCCTCTAATAGAAGTCTCTCCTGATTCATCAACACAAGACAAACAGCTGCTTTGTTTTTTTCTCCCAAAGTCTTAAACAGAGTTACGCTTCTGATAATGTCCCTGCTTTCCTCGCCTTGAAGTATGCGACCCCCTTTGCATGCTGCCTTGAACACACACATGCATGGGGGAGGAGAAGAACTTACAGCAGGCAATGCCTATCTCAGACTCTACTATGAGAAAGGAAGAAAAAAAAACAATTAGAGCAAATCTTCAAATAGAAAGAAAAATCGATGCCCGGAACAATTCTGCTGAGCTGCTTGTTCAATGGATTTTGGGAAGGGCCGCCTGGCAGACAGAAGGGCTTTCATTGCTCTTTTGAAGATTAGCAGGAAAATGGACACACAGCCTCGGTAGTTCTGTTCTAACAGATGACCGGGGCTGCCATACTCTGGGTTTCCTGTCACCACAGAGGCTGGGAAGTCAGAGAGTGGAGGTGGAAGCCCTGGCAGCTGGCTGGACCCAGGGGTGGGGTAAGCTGCTTCTCGCTGTCCAAGGTTCTGAAAAGAGCCTTTGGTTTCATTCTGACCACTCACCCAAAGCAGTCGGTAGTGAGAGGGCAGGAAAGGAAGACCCAGACTGTCCAAAAGTGAGCACCAGACCTCCATTATGTATGAGGTGTTGGGGAGACAGGCACGTGCCATGCAGCTGAAAGGCCTGGCTTCAGCCTGGGGTCTCCAGGGCCTGCCTTGTCTTCCTAGAACGAGGGGAGCTGGAGAGATTTGGTGTATGTCCCAAGGCAATAAACCTCTGCAGAGCACATGCTATAAATAGCTCTGGAGATCCTGCCTTGTCCAGGGTCCTTTAAGAAAGATCTGTACAGAAACTGGTTTAGAGTACACAGCCCAGCCTTTCTGGAAGAGCTACTCAGGGGGCCATGGGAGATTTCAGGTACCAACAACGGTACTCTGGGACCCGAGTCAGGCCCAGTGAGGCATCTTAGGAGCCTTGGGCCAGTGTGAGAAAGGCCTCACTTCTGGGAGGAGGAACTTCAAGAGGCAGTCCCTTGAAACCCTTTCTGAAAGAAGGGGGTAAGGCCGTCATAGCTGCAGAACTCATCAGGCCACAGGCTGAAATTTGGCTCCCACTACCCTTGATGTCAACACCCTTGCACAATGCACAAAACCCACAATGGTACTTGGTGGTCTTAGCTCAGGCGACAGGACAATGCAGAGTGAGGGGAAAAGGCCCTTCTTTCCCTTCCCCCCATGACCACTGGAGGCTGGAGAGTTTTCAGGCAGTGTGACCTTCTCACATGGGCAGTGAGAGCCGGGGTGTGGGGGTGCACTGGGAGCGGGTGGTGTGTACCCCTGGCAGCACTGTGGATGAGTGGGTGTGGGGGCCAGACAGGAAGGAGTGGGTGGGTGTACCATGGTGACTACAGCTGCTGTGCGGCTTCAGCAAACAAGAGGCATCTTAGGATTTCCAGAAATAACTGCAGCTCATTCTGAGGGGGTCCCTATTTTAAGTTGTCCCTGATTTGCCCCTTCATGTTGGCCTCCCTCCCTCCCCTCAGCCTGTCTCCATCCACACATGCAACATGCTGAATGGGGGCTATTTTTTACCGATGTCTCCCTATCAACACCTGCCAGCTCCCGAGGGCAGCGACCACTCTGTGGCTGCAGGCCCTGGCACGTAGTGGGTGCCTGGAAAGGGCAGCACAGCCCTGTCCAACCTTTTGGCTTCCCTGGGTCACACTGGAAGAAGAACTGTCTTGGGCCACACATCAAACACGCTAACATTAACGATAGCTGATGAGCTAAAAGAAGGTCACAAAAAACCTTAGCATGTTTCAGGAAAGTTTACAAATTTGCGTTGGGCTGTATTCAAAGCCGTCCTGGGCCGCATGTGGCTTGTGGGCTGTGGGTTGGAGAAGCTTGTGTTACCAGATAAATGAATGAATTATAAGACAAGGGCCCTGGCTTGGAGGTGTGTGGGATGAAGGTTGTCACTTGCCCTGTGGCTGGAGAGTCTGGGGGCGGGGCCTGGAGCCTTCGTCCTCCTCGTAAGCCAGGGGGTCCAGGAAGCCCTTCACAACTGAAGGTGCTGGACGGCCGAGGACAGAGGAGATGGGGGCGGGGAGGCCACTGCTGTGGGCTCAGACAGGCCCTGTCAGCACCAGTCCATGTGGCTGCCTCCCGCAGCTGGGCTCAACCTGCCAGCCACCATTACACCGTGTGGGTGTCCCCTGGCCTAGTCTTCCAGCCACTTTGTGAAATCACAAAGCATCTTACCCATGGCAAGCCACAACAGCATGGGGTTACATGCTGAAATAGCCCCTAAGCCCCACAATTACATCAGGTTATCTCTCGACTGCCTCAAAACAGAAATCCCAGGAAGCCGGGATGGCTCAGTGGGTTAAGCACTCACTTTGCAGCCCTGGGGACTAAGGATCAAACCCCAGCCTGTGTGGACCCACATGCTGAACTGGGGTGTGCTTCCTTTGCGGGAGGCCTCCAGTTCGGTTCTCGTCTCCCCACTGGCTTTGGCCCCTGGCTCGAGGGGGTGTGCCTCCCATGTGAGAAGCCCCCAGCCTAGTTTCCACCCTGCACAGCCCCCACTGACCTGTGTGGAATGAAACCATGTTGAAAACTGATGATGTACAACTATGGAGACTGCTCTGGGACCTCCCCCTTCTCTCTGTCTCTCTCTGTTTGTCAAAAACAATAAAATAAATCTTAAAAAAAAAGAAATCCCTAAGCCATACTCCCCCCCCCAAAAAAAAACCCCAAAACCAAACAAAAAACAACACAGATATTTATAGCCTTTTAACTGAAAACATCACTAATTCCTACGAGGCTTGAGTTTACTGGGAGGTCAGTGGGTGTTCCTAGGGAGCCTTTACCTTTTGAGTTAGATTTAGAACTAGACTGACCACATGTAGCATTTTAAATGGGACAATACTGTTGCTTTCTGTCCTGTTTAAAACGGTACACCTGGTCAGCCTAGACTATCCTAGAATCTTTGGGAGGGCTGGAAGAGGGCACCAAGCTCCCCAATCCAATGCCTGGGCCCCCACCATGCCATCCCTTCCCAGCATCTGCCCACCCTGAGCCTGTCACACACTTCCTGTGAGCAGGGTGGAGGGCGGAGAGCATGCTTCAGGCCCCCAGTCACACCCTGCCTCCTGCGAGGGGACCGCCCTGCTTCCGAGATCCCAGGAGCTCTTCCCTCCCCCAGAGGATCCTCACAGGACAAGGTTTTGGTGCTTCTATTTCTCTTACGTGATCAGTCTCCAAGAGACAAACGCAGGAATGAAAGCATAGGTCCTCATCTGGACCTTGCTATTCTTGGTCTGTGGATGCAGCCTCAGCCTCATTTGGGAGCTTGTCAGAGATGCGGCATCTCAGGCCCACCCCAGAGCTACTGAGCCAGCACCTGCACTCACCCAGATCCCCAGGAGACGCTTGTGCACATGGTGGGGGCTGTGGACGGAACTGCAAGGGGTAGGAAGAAGGACTTCCGGGATGCTGGTAATGGTCTGTTTCTAGATCTAAATTCTGGACTCACAGTGGAGTTCAGTGTGTGAAAATTCATTGAGCTATACACTTATGATATGAATATTCAAATTTACTTTAATTAAAAGTTAAAATGTAAATAAAGGAGGCAGGATTGTCAGCCAGCAGAGGCAGCTGGGAAAGCTAAGTCTGAGCCATGCTCCTTGGAACTGCCATTGGAGCAGCCTTGTGCCAAACTGGCTTCTCCTAGTTCTTAGATCAGATTCCAATGACTGGGGACTCATGTCCCAGCAAGTATTCTCAGAGGTCTCACTTTCGTCATTCTTACCTCCTTTGCAGCCTGTCCCGAGGCCCCTTGCAGCACTCAAGGAAGCAGATGCACAGCAGATCGCTGTGACTTAGGGGGACCTGAGTCCATCCCTGACTGGTTCTAGCAGAGCAAGGCCACCCAAGGCCAGAAGTCACCATGGATGTACCTACACCCGATCGACTGGCACCAAGCCCAGCTGTCCTCTTCTCCACCCCAAGACACTTGCTTTATCAGTGTCTCTCTTAGCAGTACCCAGAGCTGAACACAATTATCCAGACATAGTTTCTTCCTTCCTTCCTTCCTTCCTTCCTTCCTTCCTTCCTTCCTTCCTTCCTTCCTTCTTTCCTTCCTTTCTTCCATCATAAGATAATGGCTAATATTTCTTGAATCTCACTATCAGCAGACACTTAGTGCTTACATACACTATCTCATTTCATCTTCACAGTCCTATTATTATCCCCACTTTACAGAGAAGTAAACTAAGGTTCACACATGTTAAGTAACTTAAAGTCACACAGCTGGGAAGCAGTGCATTTGGGATTTGAACACAAGTGATCTGAGGGTGCAGATACATTGGGAATGCATCAAAAATGAATCACTAGTGGAAGCTGGGATGGCTCAGCAGGTTGAATGCTCGCTTTGCAGCCCTAGGGTCTGAGGATCAAAGCTTAGCCTGGCCCGTGTGGACCCATATGCTGAACTGGGGTGTGAACTGGGGGACCTGTGACTCCTAAATGCACTCTCTTAACTCCCCAGAGGAGGGAGTGCTGGGCTTGGAATAGGTGTCAGTTCTCGCTGGGGCGAGCTTTCCATGCAGGAGGCCCCTGGCCTGGTTCCTGCCCTGTGCAGCCCTGTGCCCACCTGTGGAATGCAACTATTTTGAAAACTAATGATGTACAGCTATGGACACTGCTCTGGGCCCTCCCCCTTCTCTCTGTCTCTCTCTTCTCTGTCATAAACAATAAATTAAAAAAAAAAAATCCCTAAATACTAAAACCCCTGAATTGTATCCCTTAAAAGAGTGAATTTTATGACATATGAACCATATCTCAATTAAAAAAAATCTGAATAGACAAAAATATAGGTTGGGGCATATGTTGACCACATCCCTAAGAATTTAGTTGATCTATTTCTCCCAGCACAAACCATCTAAAAAGAAAATAAAACTATTTTTTAAAAAAGATGAATGGAATGTCTCAGACATCTCTGCAGTCCCACAGAGCTGGTTCCAAACTGCAGTACTGCCACTTGGTCTGATGACAGGGTTCCCACTTTCCCTGCCATGAGCGGGGACACAGATCCTGGCCTTGTGAGGTGGTCATGGGGCCTAGAAGGGAAGGCTCTTATGGACACACTCAATAGTGAGGTGGTTACCTGGGGAGGGGGGATGAGGGGGGAGGTGGGGGAGGTGGGAGTGGACACTGGATATATGGTGGTGGAAGGGGAGCCGATTCTGGGTGGTGAGCACATAATACGATGTGTGGGTGATGTGATGTGGACGTGTACATCCAGAAACTAATTATTACCAATCAATGTCACCCCAATAAATTTGACAATTAAAAAAAAAAAAGGGAAGGCTGTGCTGGGCAGCACGCTGGCCGTGGTAAATCCCAGCAGTGAGTACTGAATTCCTGAGGGCACAGGTGTGGGGCATCGTCATAGCGCCACTGCCACGCATGTTCTGAAGGCCCCGAAGCTGTGGAGACCGGTGCTCGCTGGGCTCCAGGCCCCACCCGGCTTCTCATCCTCACGGCAGAATCCCTCCCTCCCCTCCGTGCTCCTGCTGGGGTTCCTGCCTGCAATTCTACAAGCAAGACAGTGCTCGTCCACTTTTGCACACACCTTGCTCCCTCTCTGGGCTGCCTGGGGCTGGGATCCCTCAGCCAGGTTGGTGTGCCAGCCACGAGCAGGCCCTTCCAACCTGCTGGCTCTGGCCCACACCCAGCACTGTCCTCATAGGCAGCTCTGTGCCCACAGGGGCCATGTTGCTATGGCGACTCCGCTCCCCACACAATGTCCAGGGAGACAGCATGGTATAGCTGGAGCTGTTTGCAAGACTTGCTAAAACCAGGCTGGGAAGATTCTGGGAAGGGTCAGAAGAAGCAGGTTGGGAACTCAGCGTAACTGCTCGCCCAGTAGCAGCTGTGTGTGTGCACGGGCGCATGCGTGTGTGCCCTGCACATGCTCACACATCACCCATCCCCCCCCCCCCAAGTTCTATGGCTCTTTGAGCAGGGGCACAATCCCTAGAGAGGCATCAAGTCATGACTGTCCTAGGTTAGGTTTCTTCCTGAGGTAATGCTCACGGTTTATCTCTGTGCTTAGTTCTATACTAAAAGAAAAAGGGTGACATACATGTGGCAGCAGAACAGACTGTACTGTGACCTGTGTTGTTCCACATCTGTAGCTGGCTTCATGGTCTACCTTGTCCCTGACCCTATCAGATTTCCTACAGAACAGAGTGGAACACCAGCAAATTATACTGTGACAAGGAGAAATGACACTCTGATGCCTCCCTCTCCCTTCCATATCCTCCCTAGGTTCCAGGTGGCTTGTCGGAATCCTCTTGGTTAACTCACACCAGGATCCTGCATCCGATATGTTCATTTTACAGACGACAACACCGAGGCTCAGAGAGGGTAAGTCACTTGCCAAGGTCAGGAGCTACGTGGAGGAGGTGGGAGTGAAACCCAGGTTCACTGCACCGATGACCCTACTTCTACCTCCTCCTCCCCCTTGATGAGTTTACTGGAGCAGCCTTCTAGGCCCAGAGAGAGCAGAGGCCAAGGCACCAAGTGAAATAAAGGATTCAAACCCTTGGGATGGCAGGTGGAGCACAACCTGAATTGCACCCACTGGGGACAGATGTTTAGGCTCTAAACACAAGAGCTTCCAGCTCCCCTTCCTGGGCAGTCGTGGGAATTATTACTCATGCTCACATTTGTGCTGACCCAGTTCAATCCAGAGTTGTTAATCGGAGCCTTTCCCCCACAGTCATGAAAGTAGGCTCGCTCTGCAGAGCCTCGGAAGCAGCCCTGAATGCAAATACATGAATCCTCAGGGGTGGTGAGAACCAGGCCCTGACATCTTCCGAGAGCCCTCGTGTGTGGAGCTAATGCTGATTTGTAAAGCACTTTATGATTTATTCATACCGCCTTGCCAGGCTTCCCAGGACAACCTCCCCTTGCACAAATGAGCGCGACTCCCAGAATAGAATGTCAGGCTTCATTAAAAGAAAAAGCCCGGTGTGGGGGATGTCCCCTTTTTGCTCCCTAGCCTGCGTCACGCAGCGTTTGTGGGGTTCAGGCTCAACCCCAGAGAGCGTCTGTGCTGTAATAGACGCTGCCTCATGAGCAGGGCGAGGTGTCAGGAGCGCCCTTCTGTAGGGAGAGCGTCTTGAGGGTTGGGCCTCAAGTCTCTCTGCACTGAACACGCAACCTTGGACCAGTAGACGTGTTCCCTGGTGGCAGGCAGTGGGTGACAAGGAGCTGGGCAGAGGGGGCCCTAGGAGGGTCCTCCGATTTATAGACTGAGGTGGGTCTCTCACCTCTCAGGGAGGCATAGAGGGCTCGGAGCACTGTATAAACCAGCTGCCGGTAGCATTTTCATTACTATCCTCATCATGGTCTACTCAGAGGGGGTCCCCAAACACTCTCCTTACTTAGTGTCTTCAAGGTGCCTCAGGAGCCCTCATTAGTGCCCAGGAAGGCTCCCCACAGACACATGGTGCCCATAAAATCACAAGGCCTACCAGGGCACAGAAGTCATGCTGATGCAGAAACGCAGGGGACCACATGCTGGGGCCACCAACCTATTGCCAAAGGCTCCCACTCTGGAGGGGGCAAACTGCTCATCTGTACCCACAAGGACATCTGAGCACCCCCACATCTTTGGAAGCTGATTTTAGTCACCCTGATACCAGCCACACGGGGGACCTGTGACTCCTAAATGCACTCTCTTAACTCCCCAGAGGAGGGAGTGCTGGGCTTGGAACAGAATAACTGAGTAGGAAGCTTAACTGCGTGAGGCCTGGAGCACCTGGGGTCTGACTGCCCTCCAGGCCTGCCCAGAGAGGATGGATGCTTGTGCACCCCAGTGACCTCACCACATCCTTGGCATCTCGGGAACATGACCAGACACTTCTCAAAGGGAACCTTTTGAACACAGTAAGCGTTGTTTCTAAGGTTCCATCTCAATTGCTAAATAATTCACATTGTCACACTGGTAATGTTAACAATTACACAACACTGTGTAAACATCTGCAGGAATCAGGGGGGCATCATGACATACTATTTAAGACTGCAGGGCTTTCCCCCTTTTCCATGCTGTCTCAGAGCACAGGGATCCAAGGCAGCCTCAGAAGTCCAAGGCATGGATGACCTGCAGCATGGTTTAGGGGCCCTCTGCCCGTTTATCCTTGGCGGCCAACTGTCAATCCACCGCCGACCAGTAGTGGGCGAAACTGACACTTTAGAGCAGCAAATACAGAGTGCTTTGCAAAAAGGGGCCTACATTGTTCTTTCAACAACTTCAAAGAAAACAGCACCAACAAAAGAGTTGCTTTTGGGTAATCTGGTCAAAGCTCATCCTTGATTCTTTGACCACCCCTTCTAGCTCTGGCCCTCCAGGCAGGGAATCAGATAAATACTTGCATTTGGGACAATAGAGAGACTCAAACAGCTAAACCAGTTTCGAGAGATCACAATAGTCCAAGTCTAGAAATAAATCTCAACTCCTCAAGCCCACATACTTTCCACTGAGAGTTCTACACAATTGGCAACAGCTAATGTGTAAATTCCTTAAAATAACAACAACAATAATAATAGGCAACAACAATTTAAAACATGTTAATTAATTTTTTAAATAGTATTTCTAAAATTTAGTAGATAAGTTACACTGTTGTGGACTTCCTTAAATATATGCATTCTCAATGGGGGTGATATAGTTCCCAAGGGGTCCAACACTGAGTCTTGAATGTAAAAAAATATTACTCTTTTATATAAAAACTATAGATATACATATGGTACATAAACAGACACATAACACGTCTTTGCTATTAAAATTTCATGATGAGATGATTAGAAAAAAAGTCTAAAAAGGCTCCTTGGTGGGGGTGCGGATGGTGGGGGTGGGAGGGCAATAGGGAAAAAATGGTTGAGAAACGCTACTTAAGTGCAGATTAACTATTATAATTTTTCCTATATGATTCAAAGTCATCCATACAGACTTCACTCCTTATGTTTTGTGATGGTTATCGGGGTAAATGGGCAGATTTGTTCCTTCTTAAACTGCCCTGACCCTGACCTCAGGTGCGGATGCTTTTCTGGTGGTAATTTCTCTCTCTTGCTTTTCCCGGTAATCCAGTCATTTTTCAGTGTCTTCTAGCAGTGACCTGTTAAGTCTGTGATCTTAATCTTGCAGGCAATACTTAAGTCCATTCTGGTATGAAAACAACACCTTATTGCCCTGCTGAATTGTGCAAACAGCTGACCGGGTTATCTTCTGCCTGTAAAGGCATTTTCATGCATTTCTGAGTTTGTGTGTGTTTTTGATGATTGAGGTCACCAAGGAGACCCTAGAGTGGGTACCACTGGAATATGCAGAATGACTTACAGTGCAAAGTGTTTCGAAGGTCTTTTCAGAGACAAAGGATCCATCAAGGCCAAAGAGAAAGATGGAAGCATAGGAAAGCATTCCTCCGAGGATGATGAGATTGTTCATGTAAGGACTTGACATCTTTATCAGCCTGACAAGAGAAGGAGATACTATTAACAGAACTGCTAATGTGGTTATTTCTTCGGCCAATATTTCCTGACTGTGTATATTGTTGTCAAGGCTAGAGAGGGAGAGAAAATAAATGTAAGCTCTGGTCTCCTCCACCCCCACCTCTCCAAGACTGTGCCACCTGTTAGGGGCTGGTCCCCTCCCCCCCCCCCCCCCCCCCCCCCCCCCCCCCCCCCCCCCCCCCCCCCCCCCCCCCCCCCCCCCCCCCCACTACAGGATCCCGGGCAGCTATCAGTTTCTAGTTGTTTATTGTCATTTCTCCGTGGTCAAATTTACCTACCACTTTTTTGGAGACAGCTTGTAGCATCAGCTTCTTCAACCATTAATTTTTAGTTTATACAGAAACCTTGTCAATAGGTTTTCTTTTTTTGGGCTGGGGCTGGGAAGAAATGCCAAATCCTGAGAATTCTACATTTGCCTTCAGCCACTGTCCACAGTGAGGAGGAAGATGGCTCCCCACCTCCCGTGCTGAGTGGACCAGGGCTAGGAGGTCTGCGGTGAGAGTTCTGGGCTACTCTGGAATTGTGGTCTCCACTAGTGAGTGGGTATCCACTCTGGCTGTCTGAAGCTCACAAAGAGGGCTGCACACATGGATAGACTAACACCTTCCCCAGGCACCAGGTGACAAAGGTGGTCAACAGAATCTGCTCTCCACCCCTACCCTTCTCTTCACCAGGCTGCTGTTAGGGGCACTCTTTATATTCCCAAACGCCACATGCTTCTCTCACTCCCTTCAGGAACCCTACTGTGGCTCTCAGCTGCCTAGCAAGCCAGGCCTGGGTCAAACAACCGTCAGGAGCCTGGAGTTCAACCTCAGAGCTGCCTGGCTCCCCCAGTGCAAGCTGCTCAGAATGTCTCGGGTTTTCAGGTGCCCCAAGGTCCAGAAGGCAGAATGCAATTATGATCAGTTGTTCCTTGAACAGTTTCTTCTGGATTATGTAGTTCTCTTAATCCTTCCACATTGAAAAATGCTATGTGTCTGAGGTAGAAAGAGAAAAAAACCTGCTGTAAACTGTGGACCGTGCATGAGCTTTAAGCTGGGAGCACTGGGTCCAGAGCATGGCCCCTGCCTCTCTGCCAAGGCGCACCCTGGGCAAGGCGATCAGCTGGCTGAGTTTCCTCTCCTGTAAAAGTACAGATCACGCCGCCTGGGGCCCGTGTGAAGCTGAGATCAGCCAGGGTTCCTGGACGTCCTTTTGCAACCCATGAATTGTAAAGCACCTTCACTCTTGTTACCACAGGAAGCTGGGGAGGGAGAGAACAGGAGCTGGATAGGCTTCCTGGAAGAGGGGACCTTAATGGATTGGATAGCACTTAGGAAGACAGAAGTGAAGGAGATTTGGGACCACACTGACATTTATTCCTGCAAAGCCAGTCAAAAAATTTACATGGATGCCAACCTTTGGAAAGTGTAATGGTAATTTCCCCAGGAGGCCAAGACAGGGTATTTGAGGCATTAAAGGAGCTTAGTCTTATGATAGGAGCAGCCAACTATTGTGATGGGAATTCTTGAAGCCTGTAGAAAGGGAATCCAACCTTAATCGAGAACTATGCACTCAGGCCTTGAGCCAAATGCTCATCATTTGGCGTATACAAAGGTTGCTTCTTCTTCTTCTTCTTCTTTTTTGTGGCAGGGTATGTGTTTTGGTGATAAAATAAAACAAGTGAATAAAACTCTTTCTGGTCTTCAGGAAATAGGTTTGACCTAAGCAGCTGCTACCAAAGCCACCACCACCACCAAATCTAGAGCTTCCCACTTCCTCTGTTGCCAATAGAGAAGATGAAAAACAACTGTTCCCCTGGAATCGAGCTTGCTCCTGGCAGCGCTGGGGGTCACACAGGTGGTGTCTGGGCATGATGTGCTGCCTGTGGGTAGGCACTGAGGTGTGCCAGCTGAGCTGGTCCAGAGCAGAGCCCCCGCTCGGCCCCTCCCTCAATAAGGCAGGGCACTGGGTTCAGGGCTTTGCTGTGGAAACCAAAGAAGCTGGCTGTGCTTGGGAAACCCTAGTGCCTGGGGTGGTGGCCTGTTCTACCCACCACGGACCAGAACAACTCAGGAAGTGAGTTGCTTTCCTTTAGGGAGTGAAGGGCATGTGGAAGGGAAAGAAATCAGGACCAGAATGCAAAGGGATGGGCTCTGCCACACCCAGCAGTGTGGCTCAGACAGTCACCCCTGTCCCTGAACTTCCACGCTCTCCACTGTAATCCGGGGAGTTTGCTGAGACTCAACTGAGACGGTCTGGAGGAGGGGCCTCCGGACCCAATGCGCTGTGCGGAGGGGAAGTGCCCGGGCCTGAACGCAGTGACCCCCTCGGGTAGTGCTTCCCCAAGAATCTGGGGGGCATTCACTCTAGGTTTCTCCTCCGGAACTGCCCCAAAGTGCACAGCATAGTAAAGCTGTGGGAAGGCCTATGGACTTGTGTCCTTCAGTTTTATTTAAGCCTGGCTTCCCCAAACATATCTGACCAGAGGCTCCTGTGTAACCAGCAGCCCTGCGTGTGCGTGTGTGCATGTGTGTGCATAGGTGTGTGCAGGCATGTGTATGTGCATAAGGGTGAGCACATGCTCATGAAACATCTCATAACACCCTGGGAACTGAGGGGCACACTTTAGGAAACTGCCCCTCGGCCTGCTCCTGCGCCTCCTGAGAAGCTGCCATGCGACGCTCCTATGTTTTGTGCATGAGGCTGGTCACTCCAGAGCGCGTGAGCGGCTTACTTCTGGTTCCGGTTCTTGATGTTGAAGAAGAGAAACGCGCTGGCCATGATCATCCCCAGGATGGTGAGGGCGGACAGGATGCTGTAGAGCGGCAGGGAGATCTTGCGGAGCTGCTCCAGGATGATGGTCTTGTCTTTTGGCGGCTCAGATCCTAGGAGGCCAAGCAAATGACGTCAGCTGAGCCCAAGGTGCAGTCAGTCCCGACAGCACCTGTGCCTGGGTGCCCCTGACATTGTCACTGTGCACCAGCTGTGTGCAGGACACGCCCGCCCAGCGAGGGGGCTCCAGCGGCTGGCCAGTCAGCTCAGCAGGGAGCCTCAACCACGACTTCTTTCTTTCTCTAAATAGAGTCAATAAGGGATTTGTGATGCATTTAATAACCATTAGGAGACTAGAATTTGATTTGGTCTAATTACCCTGTTGAAAAATCATTGCCGTTTATCCCCAAAGGTAACAGTGACTCCGAAGGCGCAGGGCTGGGTGCTGTGAGTGGGTATCACTGGGTGTCACTGGGGGGTGAGGAACTTGGCTTTCAAGCACTCTACTCCAACACTTGATAATGACCACCCCGCCACAGGGCGGACACTGCGCCTGTCTATTCCATGGAGAGGCATATGTGCTCTGGCTGCAGATTTTCTTTCTCAAGGTCATTGTTATAAAAGCTCTTTCGTTTTCCATTTTCATAGGACTCACTCACTGTGGGAGCAGAAGCACACCTCCCACTCCCCGCTGTGCCAGGACTGGACCGAAACTGTGGGATTCTGTATCTGGGTGTGACTTCGGAGTTGTCCCTGCTCATGCTTCAAGGGCACTAGGAACCTGGGGGAGCCCCGAGGTGGCAGAGCAAACTCATCTTTATGGTCGATGGCACAACTGTCCTATTTTAGTTTTACCGGGTACAGCTGGCTTGGGAGAGATACAGAGACTCCTGCAACCCTTGCCCCACTTCTTGCAAATCCTCTTTCTCAGCTACTGTTTCAGGTCAGGTTTCTGCTGTGGAATTGTGAAATGCTGGGTCTTTTCCCTCCAGTGAAGATGTGCAGAATCAGCCAGATGCCTGGGAGTGGCTGAACCTGGGAGCCTGGGAAGACCCATCAGGGGTCACAATGACACCGTCCCCCAGGAATGTACGATGGGTGCCAGTCTGGACTACGCCTCCTTTCCCAGGAGACAGGCAGAGGGATGGGCAGATGTTGCTTGAAGGGGTTGAGAGCTCCCCTGAACATCTGTGTTTAAAAATCTCTGCTAGCAAGTTCAAATGTGTTTGGAAACATTCAGTGGATAAGAGGAGTTTGAAACATCTAAACAGTCTAGGGAAGTTGCCAGGTTCGGAAACAGCTAGGAACCTGCTGGCACGGTTAATGTAAAGCTTGAAGCAATTCCTTGCAAAGTAACATTTTTAAGGTGTGGCTTCAAGGACTGAACGTCAGGGCAAAAGCAGACACAAGGTGACAGAGATAACACCAGGCCTTGCTTCCAGAAGGGAAAGCTCAACATCTGGAAACTTCTTCTCCCAACTCCCACTCCCCCAGCTCTATGCCCCACCCTCCACCTGTAGCCTGGGTGGTACTAGGCTGGCGCAGGCGCCTTCTGTCTTACCTTGGAACCTAATAGTGTCATTGATGATCTCCAGCGTGTCGGCCACCGCATTGTACTCCCCCACCTTCACTTCCCTGCTGTCTGTGGGGAACAGCAGAGTGGCTGATTAGATCTGTGTCTGGTGTTTGTGTCTGGATGCTTCTATCCCAGCTCTTATTCCCCTCCCCCACCCCCACACACTAGTCTCTGGCTACACTCTTGCAGGCTTTTCCTTTCCAGTGCCTTTTCCAGGTAGAATCACAAGACTTCCAACCTGATCTGGGCTGGAACACACTCTCTCACACCATCTCATCAACTGGTCATCCACCCTTTGCTGTATATCTATGGACGGGGAGCCTACTCCCCCATAACTGGATTCTATGCCCCTTGCCAAGTCCGTCCTGGTCAGTGAGCTGTCTTTCTGTAACTTTCTCCTGCCCACTGGCTCTGCCTTCTAGGACTACACAGACCACCTCTGCTCCCTCTGCCCCAGGATAGTCCTAGAGGCTGAAGACAGACAGATCATCTCCCTGGCACTAGCCCCCAGCCCCACTAAACCTCATTTTGACTTCCTCCCCTACCCAGGTCCCTCCTTGTACCCTGCTCATAATGTCTGTCCGATAGAGTACAGATCCAAGGACTAAACAACGTACTTCAGGCCTGATCTGGTCAGCAGTCAGGAGAAGGGACCATCCCCTCCTCCATCCTGCACCTTATCATTCTATTAATGCGTTCGGAGGTGGAATTAGCATCTTTCAGAGGCTACCTTGCTCTGCTGTGTCACACGGAGCATGGAGGCTCCTTCGTAGGCACTTGTTCAGGTGCATTTTCAGACCTAAGTGATGCATCTGAATTTACCTCCATCCTTGATGCTATTCTATTGCTATTCTATCAGAGATGATGGTGAGAACTGGACCAGAGTGGTGACAGGAGGAATGGAGAGTGGGAATTAGATTTGACAAAGGTTTCTTTTTTTCCAGGTACAATCTGAACAACTGGGTGATCGATGGGTTGGGGAGATGAGGAGCAGGGGAATGAAGAGAGTGACTGGGGGCTCAGGCGCTATTCCCTGAGCGGGATATCCAGCAGCGCATCAAAGAAGAGGGTAAGATGACGAGTTTCCATTTGAATGTGCGGAGCCTGAGGCATCTGTGGATCATCAGGGTGCAAATGTCCTGGAGTCTGGAGTCAGGGGAGAGATCTGAGCTGGGGAGAGAGAGTGGGGGCTGTCAGCATGTAAGTTGGGAGCTGGAGCAGGGGGCAGGGAGGACACCCCCAAGGATAGTGCCAACAGAGAAGAGGAGAGAACCAAGGGCATAATCCTAGGAAGTATCAATCCCTGGGGGGTGGGCAGAGCAAGGACGCTGTGAGGAGACTGGGAAGGAGTGGCCAGGACAGCAGGAGCAGTTGTCAGGAAAGAGTGGGCATTGTAGAAGCCAAGGAAAAGGACAATTCCACAATGCTGCTGGCCAACAATGTCACGTGACACTGAGAGGCTGGGATGGCAAGCTCTGAGAGCCAAGGATCAGTGGTGTGTCAGGGCTACTAGTGACCACAGATAAAGCAGATCCAGGGAAAGGTGGGGTTAGAGGGAAGGAGTATGGGAGTAGAGAGCAAATCCCCCAGTGCAGAGCAGGCTTAGACAGGGCTGGAGAGTTGACGAAAGGGGGGTGGGGCGAGCGAGATGATTCCCTAAGCCCCACAGTGTGCCTGAATCGGTGCTAGAAATTTTAAAGATTTATTTTTATTGTTTTTGCCAGAGAGAGAAGCAAGAGAGACAGAGAGAGGGGAAGAGGGCCCAGAGCAGTCTCCACAGCTATACGCCATCAGTTTTCAACATAATTCCATTCCACAGGTGGGCTCAGGCTGCGCAGGGTAGGAATCAGGCCAGGGGCCTCCTGCAAGGGAGGCACGCCCGGGGTGGGGGTGGGGAGCTGGGCTGGGGGCCTCCCACATGGGAAGCTCACCCCAGCGAGAACTGAACTGAGGGCACACCCCAGTTCAGCATATGGGTCCGCATGGATTGGCACTGGGATTCGATCCTTGGACCCCTGTGCTGCAAAGCAAGCACTCAACCCCCGGAGCCATCCTGGCATCCCCTTTGGTAGGCAGTCTATGTGCTTTTGCTTGTTCAGTCCTCACAGCTGAGTGCAGTAGGTAGTTTCAGGTTCACTTTACAGATGAGAAAAGCGAGGCTCAGGCAGCGTGTGGCTTTGCCCAGGACCCTACTGAGACCCAGAGCAGAGGCCGCATTCAAACCTAGGACTATCCCCATAGCCCATGTTCTTTCCTGACACGGGGCTGCCTTGATGGGACCCCTGAGAGGTGACAGTTTTGTGTCAAGCCAGTCACTCCATGGGCCACCAGTGCCTCCTGGGTATAGTAACTACAGAGAGGAGTGCCCATCTGCCCACCTGCAGGGCAGGCAGGTCCCCGGACCTGCAGACCCTGGTCCTCAAAGGCTCA
The DNA here is from genome assembly GCA_004027555.1 of Craseonycteris thonglongyai. Lineage (NCBI taxonomy): Eukaryota > Metazoa > Chordata > Mammalia > Chiroptera > Craseonycteridae > Craseonycteris > Craseonycteris thonglongyai. The sequence continues at coordinate 6,223 of PVKE010000969.1, read as the reverse complement.
GAGGCTCTAAAGCAACGGCATCAGGAATCCAAGCATGCGCCCAGAGGAGCTGCCTGCTGTGGCTCTGGCTCTAAGTGAATTCTTTGTAGAAAAGTGCAGGTGCACTGCTGGTCCCTTATAAACATCCAGGAACTGGAACAGGGAAACTATAGGTTGGTCCCACTTCTGTCTGTGTTCCTTTGACTGTGGGGTGGAAAACAGGGCTTTAAAAGTCACTTCCTTCTCCTGCAAGGGCCTCCCCACCATTAGGGGGGCATCACACTGTGCAGACGGCTGTTGCTTGCCTGGGTCGCCCTGCTCCTAAATGTCACATTAGCAGACTCTGCTGGGAGCTCCAGCATCCCTGCTCTGACCTTTTGAAGTGTCAGCCCCAATCAGCTCCTGCCCCTCAGAGGAGAAGGCCCTGATTTATTTATTTGGCGTGGGTAGGCAGCGCATGAAATATGCAGGCTGATCGGAACAAATCATCAGGAGCCGGGAAGTGGTGTGGCTGGCCCACCTCTACGCTCCCAGCCACACAGCCCACCCCCGACTCACCATGACCATAATCACCGTAATCTCTCCCTGGGGGCAGTGCTTGGAGGCTCCCGGGCACTTCACACCTTCCTGCGTTTAACGCTCATAGCAAACTATGAATAGGGTGTAATTCACTCTACTCTACAGATGAGGGAGGGGCCTCACATAGGCTAAATGCACGCTCTCTACAGATGAGGGAGGGGCCTCACATAGGCTAAATGCATGCTCTCTACAGATGAGGGAGGGGCCTCACATAGGCTAAATGCACGCTCTCTACAGATGAGGGAGGGGCCTCACATAGGCTAAATGCATGCTTTCTACAGATGAGGGAGGGGCCTCACATAGGTTAAGGGCACGCTCACAGCCATGTGCTGGGCAGTGAGCCAGTAAATGCCTGAACTTGGGTTCCCTAGTTCTGAATTCAGAGCAATTTCACCACCCATTCTGAGCAGGGGTTCCTGTCATTCAGCCCACATTTATGGAGTGCCTCTGTATGCCAGGTGCAGCCCCAGGTATTTCATAATAAAGGATGCCTCAAAAACAGCAGCATAGGTGGAAGATTAGGTTATTTCCTCATGCTGGAGGCTGGAGATACAAAGATTAAGAAAAAATTCATGATCTCTGACCTTGTAGCTTAGTGACTGCAGCCTCACCCAGCCCTACCAGGAATAACAAGAAATTATTCCCCTTTCCAGGCAGTATTTCCCGTCCAGCCTGCACCTGTGAGCAGGTGGCCATGTGTGAAAGGGGGACTTTCAGACCGGCTGTGAGAATTAGAGGGAGGAATACAGGTAATTTCTGGCTCGGGGCCTAACTCACACTAAGTGCTCAATGAATTGTCATTATTTGAGTCATGATAGAAATAACTGCAGGCTATTTGCCAAGACCCCAGATACTACCTGTGTTTTCTCACCGCCCTTTTCACCACAGTGGCCCCTCTGCTTGGAAGGTGGCTTTCCTTTCCCTCTACCAAGCCAACATGTCTAAATCCTACCCACCTCTGCCAGGCACGTTTTTATTATTATTATTATTATTATTATATTTTATTGTTAAATTTAATGGGGTGACATTGGTTGGTAACAATTAGGTAGTTTCCAGATGCACAAGTCCAAATCACATCACCCATGCATCATATTATGCGCCCACCTCCCAGAATCAGCTCCCCCTCCACCACCATATATCTGGTACCCACTCCAACCTCCCCCCACAACTCTCCCTCCCCCCTCCTCCCTCCTCCCTCCTCCCTCCTCCCCAGGTAACCACCAAACTATTGAGTGTGTCCATAATGCTGGTGCCCTCTCCCTCCTACCCTCCCTCTCTCCCTCCCCCCTCCTCCCCTTCCCTCAGGCAATCACCCAGCTATTGAGTGTGTCCATAGGTCTCTGTGTCTTTGTAACTTTCACTTTTATATTCCACCTATAAGTGAGGTCATATTTTTCCGGATTCTTTCAGTCTGACTTATTTCGCTTAATAAGATGGTCTCTAGGTCCATCCATGTTGCCAGAAATGACTGTATTTCATCATTTCTTATCGCTGAGTAGTATTCCATTGCAGGCATGTTTTCCTGAATGCTGCTCCTCCCCTCCCAGCACCCCAGGTGCTGCGGGCTCAGGGCCCTGAGTGACAGCCCCTCATGTTGGAGCAACGCCCCAGGTGTGCACACGCCTCCTTCCTGCTTCCAGTTGGTGTCTGAGTGGAACCTGAGTCTTGCTTCAGAAGCCTGGGCAGCATAGTGTTTCATCGCCTGCACCTGCACTGGGCTCCGCCAGGTCTGCAGGTAGGACGGTGCCATTGCTCTTCCATTTACCCACAGTCCAGGTGGAGGTGATCAGGACAGGCACCTGGCACTTTTCACTTGTGTCTCTTGGGCTCGTTGGTAATTCCGTTGTGCAAACAATGCTAACCAGGCCAGCCTTGCAGACTATGGACCAGGGAATTTGTGCACACACTAGAAGGATCCACAGGGGGTCAGAAGGTGGGGGAATTGAACAGAAGGAGAGGGGCAGCAGTGTGGGCTCTCTCCCTGGCTGGCATCCCTGCCCTCCAAGCCCTGGTTCACTGTTTGACTCTGGACAGACCACTGCTTTTCTCTGGGCCTCAGTTTCTCCTCTGCAAACTGCCCTGCAGGGGCTCCAGAGGTTCTAGCTCTGGCCAGGAGTTAGAGTTACCTGGCGAATGTGTAGAAAATACACATGATTGAGTTCAACATGGGCCCACTGTATTAGAACCCCCGGGGGAACGAGGGATGGTCCTGGCATAGCTAGGGTTGAAAAACACTGGGTTACACTGAGGGCCCTTCAACACTGACACTTTCTATTCTCAGAGGCTAAAAATACTGTGAAACAAGAGCCCCCTTCCCTGCAGAGTAATACTGGTTCTTTGTTGTGGGGCAAAAAAAGAAATGCTTTCTTTAAAAAGTGCATTCCTCATAATGCCATGCATAGGTGATATAATGTAGAGTTGTACACCTGGAAACTATGTTGCCAACCAATGTCACCCCAATAAACTTAACAATAAAAAAAAAAAAAGAAACAAAGAAAAATAAGATAAAATAAAATAAAGTAAAAACCGTGCCCCCCCCTCCCCTAACACACACAAAAATGCATTCCTTATTTCTAATTTTGGGTTTGGAGGATATGTAAAGAAAATAGGTCCTATTGGTGAGAAGTAGGCAACCAAAAAAATCCAGGCTGACAATCTTCACTGGCCACGGGCCTGAGAGCATCCAAGAGATGGCTGGGAAATGGCTTTAGTCACAGAGAGATTCTGCCTCCCTCTTGCACCTCAGCTCTGGGCTGGAGAACAGTTGTAGGGTCACCACCCTCATGCTTTAGCCGGGTCCCCACACCCTGCTACAGGGACTCTACTCTCTTCACTCCAAGTGTCCATTCATCCTCCACTGGCTCTAGATCTAAAGTGAATAAGGTGTATGTGTCCTTTAAAGTTTAATTGTTGTTGCAAACATACAGGCTCAATGTATAACTCTGAGGTGTAAAAACAAAAGATGATCTTGGCTCAATGAAAATCAAAGATGGAATAAAACTCATTCCATTCTAGGACCCCTACCAAAACCCCAAACTCAGGGGGCTGCGAGGCTGCTGACCGGGAGGCAGGACACAGGGAGCGAGTCTTGGCTTTGCCATCAGCTCCGTGAGGAGCCCCAGGGAAGCCGCATCCCCTGCCTGGGTCTGGCTACTGCAAGCGGGCTGGACAAGGAGATCTCCGTGCCTCCTACTCTGGTTTGATGATACTGCAGCTGCTTGGAAGGGTCTTCCTCATTCTAAGCTGAAAGCTGCCCTCTGAGGCTTCCCCTCATGGGTCCCGGCTTGACCCGGAGGCTGCATATCACATCGATTCTGTTCCTGGCATTCTTCAGAGATGGGCATATGGTGATTTTGGGCCTTGATTCTGCTCTGCTCTAGGAGGGGCAGCCATTCCTCTGGAAGTGACTATTCATTCCCACCCCACCCCACCCTGGGAGGGTCACTGTGGACAGGGTCTTTCTCCTCTTACGGCAGATGGTGGCTGATTGGAGCAGCACCTCTTAGTGGCACTGAGCAGACATGGATTTCCGCCTTCTTGGCCTGGATCCTCACACATACTCATCTCTGTCTTTACTAACAACTTGCCACTACTGCTTTTTAATACACTTCTCTGACCTTTGTTTTGAGAGTTTTAACAGGCCAGGAGGACGTTGACCAAATGCCCGTGAGTATAATAACTGCCAAGGGTAGGTGCATGGATTCACTCCATCTGGACTAGAGGCAAAAGCTAAAACTGAGGGCATGGAGGACACATTCAAATACAGCAGGTCCTCTGCACCCGGAACCCCTTTTTCCTTCTTCTTGGCTAACTCCCACTGGTCCTTCAGAATTCATCTTGGATGTTACCCCTCCTAGGTGGCATCTTCAAGCTTTCCTAGAACCTGCCAGGTGGAGGCAAATGCCCCTCTTCCGAATGCCCTTCTCACACATCACACCCAGTTGGGGTCCTATGTCTGCTTCCCACTGGACCAGGTGCTCCATGAGAAAAAGGAGCCGTGTCTTACCCATCTCAGCACCCCCTGTGCCCAGCCAGCACTGGCATGCAGGTGCCAGGAAGTGATGATTGAGAAACTTCAAAAGCCCAATCCATAGGATCCTGTCCACTGACCCCTGTCCCCCACCCCACCAACACACAAAGAATTTGACCGCACCAGAATTAAAAATTTCTCTGTTCAACAAGAACTTAAGTTTACAGACAAGTGACCAAATGGGAGACGGTGCTTATGAAGCCTAAACCCAACAAGGTCTTGTTGGGTTTGACAGTGTCCTCAAAGTAAATGAGGTCAAAGGACCAGAATAGATAAGTAACAAATGTCGAACAAGCACAGAAGAAATGCCCAAACTCATTAGTAATTAGAGAAATGATATTTAAAACCATAGTATACTACTTTATACCTTTAGATTGGCAAACATGAGAGATGAGAGCACTGGGGACACCATGTGTTGGTGGGAGGTAGGGACATAGGAATCCTCACGCGGGTGGGAGAGGAGACAGGCATGGCACTGACAGAGCCACCTGGCAGATTTTAGGCACGTTCAGTGCTCACACACCTTCTGACCCAACATTTCTGCTCCTGGACATGTATATGAAATCAATTCACAGTGGGGTTCAGAGGGGACATGTCCAAGGACCCTCATTATTTGTGAAGGCAAGGAGTTGAGGTGACCTGAGTGTCTGTCACTGGGAGAGTACATGGGTGTAGGGTGGGTGCGCCCCATGAAGCAAGCAGTGAAAGCCACAGTCTAGGTGGACACACAGGAACATGGAGGCATCTTAAAAAACAAAGTGCTGAATGAAAAAGAAACAGAAAAGATACACAATCCAGTTGCATTGATGTAAACTCAAAATATACACACAGAAAACAGTAATATACATTTTGCATGGACACATACAAACACACTTATGCATTAAACACTTAGGGCAGTTGCCTTTCATTAGGGGAGGTAGGAGTGGGGTATGAAAATAAATGAGGGAAATGTATAAATAAACAAGATGGGCTTTCCTTTAATTTTTTTCTTTTTAAGGTTTATTTTATTGTTCTTGACACAGAGAGAGACAGAGACAGGGAGAGACAGAGAGAAGGGGGAGGGCCCTGAGCAGTCTCCATAGCTGCACATCATCAGTTTTTGACATGGTTTCATCCCACACAGGTGGGAGGGGCGCTGCGCAGGGCGGGAACAGGTCTGGGGGCCTCCCGCCTGGGAGGCATGCCAAGAGGGGCTTTCATGGACCAATGATAACATTGTATGGAGTGTGAAGTATGTCCTAAGGGAGTAAGATTGTACTTTTCTCAAGAAATTTTGGGGGAAGCCAGGATGGCTCAGGGAGTTAAGCGCTCATTTTGCAGCCCTGGGTTCCAAGCATCGAGTCCTGGTCCCAGATCTGGCCCGTTTGGAACCATATGTTGAACTGGGGTTTGCTTCCCATGTGGGAAGCCCCCGGTTCTGCCCCTGGCTCGAGGGGCCGTGACTCCATGCAGGAGGTCCCTGGCTCAGTTCCCGCCCTACACGGCCCCCGCCCACCTGTATGGAATGAAACCATGTCAAAAACTAATGACATACAACTATGGAGACCACTCTGGGCCCTCCCCCTTCTGTCTGTCTTTCTGTCAAAAACAATAAAATAGAGGAGATCCAAGATGGCGGCATGAGAGGAGAGCGCC